>QVNW01000186.1:0-46242 GCA_014825475.1 Pseudomyrmex flavicornis | reverse complement strand
ACACGTATTATTTTTAACCCACATCGATCTCGCATCGTAAAAAAACATTACATGTATATTGTCGCGTTTTATTTTATTGTGGCTGTCTCGATTAAATTCGAAATGCATAGTTTTACAGTAAGAATATAATAAATAGGACACGTGTTATTCTTAAAAAGCATGTCAGGATGATTGAAACAATGTGCGTTTTATATACGTATATAAAAATATGTATATATATACATATATATATATATATATTCTGACTTTATAACTTGATTATTTCATTATTTTTCTGTGAACTCTTAGTCTTTCGACTGCTTTCTTTTAGCGCTGCACAAAAGCATATGCTCGTCGACAATACATAAAACGGAGAAAGATTGATGGCACAGAGAGCGGCGGCCAAGTCCGAAGCGCTTTCACGGCGCGAAGCGAGTACGCGTCGCCGGCGGGGGTCTGCATATTTTTAATTGTAACTAAAATAATTATACTTTGAGGAGAACCGGCCGCTTTGACACCGCCGCGCGCGGCCAGCAAAGGCAGCGGCGAAATAAAAAGTCCGTCCCCGTTCGTCTCGTACTGCTCGCACGTCTCGACGCGGTCGTTGCGAGGAATATGTAATTTCGCCTCTCCGAAACTGACAGCCCGGAAGGGCCACACCGGCGTTGCACCCCTAAATAATAATAAGTACGTCTAGTTACGTCCATCCGCGTCCATCTCCCCTCCATTCCTCGCGCACTCTTTCGCAACCCCTTTCGTCCCGCGCGCTTTGCCTTCTCTTTCGCAGTTTTGGATCGCTGCACGTTAATTTCTGCACGTCAAACGAAGTTGCACCGGTCGCGTGTTTACATGTCGAAAACGAGCGTAATGGGCTGCCGCTGCAACTTAGTCGCGTGATTTCGCGCGGCGCGATGCGGCGCGTCGGCCGGTGACCTTAAGTATCGTTCACAAATGCAACATACACGGGGGTGCAACCGCTCGTGGGAGCGGGCAGAATGTGCGGGGAGTGAAAGGACGAGGCAGCCGACGGCGCGCCCTTTGAAAAAAATTGTTCCAGGCTCGTCACGAAACCGGCTGGAGAGTTTCGGAAAGTATGTTAAACGGATTTCGCGTTCGACGAAAATTAATTATACGGCCAGGCAGTAACGGGCTCGCTCGCTTTGCTTCGCTCTCTTTCCGTTTGTCCCTGTCTTTTTTCATCACGTTGTCGGACCTTCCTTTCGACGATGAGGCGGTCCATCCCTCTCCCCTTCTCTTCCCCGCTTGACGCTTTATCATTCATAAAGTCTCGGATTTCAGAATTCGCGTAACCCAATACGCCCGCGGCTCTTTTCCCGTGCGTGCACACCGCGAGCTGCCCGGCTCACCTTTTTTCTCTCTGTGTCTGTCTCTCTCTCACTCTCTCGTTCTCTCGTCGAATATATTTTTCCGAGTGGACGCGGCAGTGAGGAGGAAGGAAAAATGTAGGAAACACGCGCAGAGGGACGAACTGAATCTCCGGAAAAACTCTTAACGCTGCATGCCGACGCTCCGACTGAGAGAATCAAGTTTGAGATGCAGCCCGCGGATATTCGAATGTACATATAAAGGGGAATAAAGCAACGAGTG
Source organism: Pseudomyrmex flavicornis (assembly GCA_014825475.1). Lineage (NCBI taxonomy): Eukaryota > Metazoa > Arthropoda > Insecta > Hymenoptera > Formicidae > Pseudomyrmex > Pseudomyrmex flavicornis. Next base: position 44,655 of record QVNW01000186.1, on the reverse strand, counting down.
CGATGGCTCCATATGTATAATGTGAATCTACCGGGTGACTGGATATAATTTTTAAAAGAAAATTCTTTCTTTAAGAAAGGAGTGAGTGTTCTTTTTGAAAGATATGTCACATATATTCATTATTTTGTACACATAAATGTGCACAAGTCGTTCGCATCTTTGCTCTTACAATAAGAATCAATTTCTACTGTGTGCTCGATTGCTAATCAAGTAACATTATTTCTTTGTCAATGATTATTGATGTGTTTTTTTATCATCAGATGAGTAGTTCGAAACGCGTAACATAAGTCGCAACGTTTTCTGTTCCTTTCGGTCACCCGGTAGTTAACACACCGGCGCTTAATTAAGATATGTATTTATTTTAATTCCTCTCGGACCGCGTAGAGATGGCCGACTGGCCGAGCATAGGATAACACGATTTGCTTAGAGCCGCCGGTGCGCATATACGTACATCTCGCACGTACAGGGAGATTTTCAATTCAGGTATAAGGAAAGCCGGCGCGCGAGAAGCGCACTAGTATAATATAATAAATAGAGAGAAAGAGGTGCCCGTGGATGGATTTTCCATTCCGTTTTTTTAACCTTCTCTTTTCGAGACCGCTCGTGCGAGTGTTTTAGAAGACGCACTTCTCGCGATTCGGCCACGACAGTAAAGAAAGTCCACTTCGCAGAATAAAATTAGGAAACTGTATCTTTCAACCCTTTGAGAAGACGCGTTTATTCTTTTCCACTCTGTTTTTCCTTCCGTCTCGTTAATCCTTTTACTCTCTCTCTGAGAATGAGCAGTCTGAAGAATTCTTCACTTCACGACTTTATTCCAAAAAAGGGCGCGCAGACTTCTAAAGGCGCTTCCGATAGCGTTAATGCGGTTTTATCTGTTAATTTTTTTTTTTTTTTTCTATTTTGTGGAAAGAAATTTTTAAAGAAAAAGAATTTATAGATAATTAGTTAGTTTTATTCAAGGAGTAATTGCGTATTTATTTGTTTCAAATCTGGACATTTGCATCCTTAAAATCTACAAAGTGGTGAGTCATTCTTTGAAAAACAAATTGATAAAAACAATGCAAGTGAGTGATAGTTTCTTAAATTATATATGGTGTGAATGTTATAAATTATAATTTACAATACACTAATACATGATATCTCGCTAATTATGATACATGAAATTCCTTAATAACACTAATTATTTTTTCTTAAACACACACTTGCTTGGCACTTTAGATTTCTGTTAAGTTTATCGAAGTAAAAGAAATCAGTTAACCGATTGCATATATGAACGAATTTTGAAAGACGCGAATGTCACAGGATAAAAATTAACACCAGATCCGGTCCGCCGTGCGAGACGAAAAGGACTTTGCTCTTGAGACCCCGTAATTCCCGCAGTCCCAATTCGAAATGCGCTTCTCCGGCTCGTAAAAACTGGCATAAAATCGTCGCATACGGTCGAGCGTGTCGGTTCGCCGAATAAAAAGCCAAGCGACGTCGCAGTAAATACGAGTTATGAACATGTTCGATGCGCATATACGATATCATAACGGGCGAGGGTTGCGAGAGCGGTCGTGAGTGAGAAGAACGTTTTCGGGCGAACGGATTTCTTCTCCGAGCCGTCGCCCAACCGTTTGTCTTTACTTCCGGAGAATTAGCATAACTGAGAATACGATACGAGCATAAAAACGGCTCCTTCCGCACTAGTAAAGTTACAATATCTCACGCGAAAGCGTTAACAATAGAATCGCGCTTTATGGTGACGACTCTCGTTGAAATTAGTAACATTTTACTCTCTTTCTCTCTTTCTCTTTCTCTCTCTCTCTCTCTGATCATTTGGTACCAAATAATATTATCTCCGGAAGTTTTATAGATACGTTTAAAACTTTGTAAGTTAATCTTGAGAATGACTGAGTATATGAAAAGTTGAGAATATAGAAACTTAAACTCATATATAATAAAACTATACGTTGTACATTTACAAAGTAGATGTTATGGAAGAGTATTTTTGCGTTTATGCTTTTCCTAAAGATTTTATGCAGAAAAACTTGAGCATATAAATCCACTTTTATCTGTGTAACACAAATTTCACCGCTAATTTTGTCATATCTAATTCGATACCGACAATACAGCGTTTCCATTTTCAATCTCTCCCCGGTCTTTCTTTTGTCCGCGGTGCGTCATCAGCGACGGCTTTAAAATCGTCTCGATTTTTCATCGCCGCTACGTTTCCTTCGTGCGATTTCTGCGGCTTCGCAGGCTTCCGCCTTCGAGACGCTAATGGGTGCGTACAAATATTTCATTCCCCGTAAGATGCCATTACGAAAGTATATAGGATATCCCGTGGCTGCAGACATGGAGACGCGGGTTGGGGAAGCAAGGGGATATTTAATGACGCGTGGCGATATTAAAATGGTATAAAAATGAGGTGTAATTTGTATCTGGCCTCAAAAGTTGCCCCCATCCCTCGACTGCAGTCAGATTACACCCCGGTTTCCTTCTTTCCCTTCCTTCCCCTCCCTCTCACCCTCCCTCCCTTTCTCTCTACGTTGTATACTATTATTGTTATTAATATGAAAGGTCGCGAACGCTCACTTAATACCCTGAGAAATCGCCGCATTTCCGTATCAACTGCTCCGTCCTCGGTCGCGTCGACCGAAGTAGAAATTCTGCCGGAAGACGAAAAACAAGCTAGGTCGCGCGCAATCCTCCAAGAGAGAAAAATTCACGTTATAACTAACATTGTGGTCGCGGCTATAAATGTAAAACGTCAGTGATAGTAAACAAGGTGTGATATGGAAATCGCGAATCAATATCTTTTCAGAATACTTGTAGCATGCGAATTAGTATCAATCTTATGCGAAAAACGGAACTGAATAACCGCGACGTTACACAACCTTAATGTCTTCTTCAATAAAGAAACATCGTCGCGTTCCCGGCCTATTTGGATTCTCCTCCCGTGCGATCCGTCGAAATCCTTTCGCCCGAAAGGAGCCGCGGATAAAAATGTCATTTGAATATTTGGCGTACGTCCGCGACATCATTTATAACGCGTGACAATAAAGTCTCGAGCTAGTAGTAATCTTTATGGTGCGATACACGACGCGCGCGTTCTCCTCCCTCCGACCGACTTCCACTCGCTTTTTCGAGACGCAGTTATGCTTTTACGATATGCTAAGCGCCCGGCACTGTCGCCCTTTTCAAAAGATATCCGAGCTCTCATCGTCACGGACGGAATATTTTCTGCCTGCTTAAACATCGGATTAACGATCTGCAATAACAAACAAACTACTTATGCAGCTGACCCTCTTCTTCGACGCGGACCCTAACTTCCGTCTTCCTCGGAATTAAATCAACGTTGACGACGCGCCGTCAACTTTGCGATCAGTTATTTGAGTTGCACGTTTGTCACAATGTCGTCATTTATTGCCAAATCTATGACGCTTTGTTTGAAAATGTCGGACACTGCTGAAATGTTCTCTTTCGGAGTAGGATTCTATGACAAAAAACTTATAAAACTATAAGACATTTCCGACGGCATTCCAGTTCGCAGATTGATGCGGCGAGCGTTTACTTCCGGCGAACATCGGACGTCGTGGCGATTCATGATCGTCGACGGGGGAAGTAGTTCGGTAGACGTAAGTCGCGCGACGCGAGGGAAGGAAACCCGGACGGTCACTTGGATTTGTGTGGTGTGAACGCGGGACGGACCAGTAAATCCACCCTTTCGTGGTCTCTTAGCGAACTCGGGTCATAGATCGTCCAAACTATCGTGAAACAATCCCCACCCCGCACTTACTTCGACCTCCGAACTACCCTTTGGGGTCCTTTGGCACCCTCGTAAGGAACACGGCATCGCCCTCTTGTTCCGGAAGAAGCTCCGATTGTGCGAATGACTTTGGAAATTCACACTAAACTGAAGCGTATCGCATTGCATTAAAAATCGCATTGCATTAAAAATGGCCGCCTATCGGTTGCACCGAGATTATCATTTATTAAAATCGTTAAATACAAAACTTTTTTAATTCAAAAGTCGATCAATGAATTTGTTTCGAATTTAAGAGATGCGAGAACTTTCGACACTGTCGATTATCTTCACATCATTCTTATTACGACGTTTCCGCTTTTTTTCTCTTTCTTCAATCGGTTATGATATAGATCACAACGCGGCCGACTTGAAAAGAAAAGCGGCGCTCGTTAGTTCCGTGAGAAATTAATTATTTGCCCGCCATCACGCTACGGCCGCTCGAGTAATGGTGAAAAATGTCTGGATTGTGCGGGGATTACATCACGTTGGAGGGGAGTGGCGGTAGATGAGTTGGGGTAAGTGGGGAGGAAAGGGGGTGAGAACAGAGACCCGGAAAAAGAATAAGAAGGAATGTATCGGTGTGGCTCGTTACACTTAAATTGGAGGGAATGACTGAGTGGTCTCGTTATTCATCGCGAATAATATAGAAAAGGGCTTCCGACTTCGCGCTTCACCTGAGCAACGATTCCTGGCAGGATATCTGACACGCGGCTGGATCGCGGGGGAAGCCTTTTCTCTTCGGGAGATGAATTGACGCGGCCATGTCCGACGCCATAATCAGGCATTGAAAACGTCTCGTCTCTTATTCGACGAGCATCTCGTCGGCGGCGATATTCAAAACTTGATGGGATATTCTTGATCATTAGCGGAGTATCTATAGCCACGCTGTACATCTTTCTGAAACAATGTAGCGAGAACGTATAACACATTTTTATCTCGTTAATTTTGTGATACCTATGACTTCTTCGATGTTGTAGAGTTTGTTATATTAAAAAAAAAAAAAAATTACAGCGTAAGAACTGTCGTTTATTTGTTTAGAGCAAAAAAATCGTGCTGCACTGAAGCTGCTATTGTGAATCAAGATGAAATATACAAAAATATATCGACATTCTTATGAATACTTCGCTAACACGTAATTAATGCATCTCGAAAAAACGACGTTTCGCTAATTAGTTCGCTTTGTGCAAGAATCGCATTAAGTCAAACAAAAAGACATCGAACCAAATTGTTCACACACAAATTGAACGGATGACATTACCGTCCTCTATTAAATGGCGTTTACCCAACTCGTTGGCGTGTCGGCCTTTAACCCTCTCGGCACGAGTAAAACCACTATTGAGTGGGAGGGGGTTGGCTTGGGTTGGCGTAGTTTGAGCTGCCCATAGAGGTGGTCGCTTCTCTAAGATCAAGTGCTTTCCAGTACCGCACTAAGCCAAGCCTTCTCCCGCTCCAACGTCCGTTCGTCCGGTCGGATCTGCTACCCAGGAAGGGGTGGATTGATAAACCAACCAACTCCCGTCCCTCTTGACCGGACAAATTCTTGCGGACAGCCGCTGGACTTCAGTGGATCTCAATACGCGACCTTGTTTTCGACGTTCGTTGACATTTCTGACTTTGCATACCACAACTGTGAAACGCGTTTAAAACAAAAACTTGTCAGAAAACACATTTTAAAAGATAAGATTTACAATTCTATTTTTCTAACACATTGCAAGAAAATATTATTAAAAAGTTTAATACGAATATTTTTTTAATTTATATACAAATACTTTTTCGTGTATATATTAATTAATGCAACATATTTATTACTTATTAGCTTTTAGATATTTTTTTTCTATAACAGTTTTGTAACTAGAAAAATTATGTTTCCAAATAATCTTTCGACGGAGAAACTCTTGGGAATGCGGGGGAAAATTCTCAACACGTGATCCTATGATCATGCGACAAGAACAAATTCCTATCTTGTCCCCCGGTAAGATGTCCCCTGGACCCGCTCTATCGGGTGTCTCGTCGTCGTTACTGCACGTAAGCTGCCTTCCGTGAGAACGACGTCGTGACGACGGACGACTCTACGGCCGGCCACGTGTCATTCTTCGGGGCGATAGGCTCGCGTGTCTGACTGTGGTTGTTACGCCTCGTCACGAAGGGGGTTTGCCGCGGCGTCTTGATGACGTTGAGCACCCCTAGGGTGAGATACTCCAAGTCGAGGAGTAGTGGGTCAAGCGGCACCGAGGAAAGTCGGGAGATTCGGGAGTATTGTCGCCGGAAGTCCCCGTTGGCGGACACCGATGGTCGGGGTAATTGGATAGAGAAGATCGAGCACAACCCCGCCGCAGCACTTTGCCCTGTTCCGTTCCCCTTGCGTTCTTGCTCCACGAGGATCTATGAACCGTTCGTAAGCGAGCTGGCTGGCGGACCTCTTCGACATCCGAAAACTATAAACCCATCGAGAAGAAGAGTCCGGTTATTTGCTGAGATGGTACGACAGAGCGTCACGCGATTAGGACGGGCTGCTACCCTCCTACGGGGTAAGATTCGATTACTAGACTACGCGGGCGGCACGCATGTATAAAATAGCAGCGCTATATTCAATGAAAGACTAACGTGTATTACAGTGCGCATAAGTGAATTGAGCCAAATTAAAAACTCGAGTTTTCCACGTTACCAAATTACGTCGTCTCTGCGCATATGCATAAAATATTTTCGTTGAACGAAAAGTTTGATCGGTACGACGAACGCGCCCTATATTTCGGCTTGATTCAAATTAGCAGCGGGTTACCGAACTTTTCGCTGAATTACAAGGTTCGTCGGAAATATTAGGAGAGAAGATTGTAACGTATCCCCCGTAATTTTCTACGAATCGGCGCACCGATTGCACGAGTTGCGCGTACTTTTGATTTATTCTAATTGCTATTTCGATAATGGGGAGCCGGGTCAGCGCTTTCGCAGCTTTTGCATTCCCATTATCGGACTCGAACGCCCGAGAAATACAATCGCATTCGAGTTAAGGTAACGTCCGGCGTGGAGGTTGCTAGTGTAATTATTAGCTAATTTGCCGTTAAATCTCTTCGCTGACCGCTAAATTATCGCCGAAATACGAGCATGAGGAAAGAGTATATTTTATCATTCTGTGCTTGAGACTAACGCGTGCGTTTGATCGCGGAGTGATATAATATGTGATAGAGTCACGTGTGTATTTGTCTTCAAATAACTTAAAGTGCAGTCGTATATTTAAAAAAAATATTCTGAACTTTCTTTTACACGCGGGGAAAGAAAATAAGAATAAAAAGCATCAGTGTATCGCTTACACACATAATCTAAAGAGTGACCATTGTGGGACTGAATAATCTTCTGATGGGAGAAAACGCGGTCCTTTGCGACAAATGAACCGCAAACCCCTCGAGTGGTAACCAAAACCACTCGAGATCGTTGGTCTACGTTTGAACGTCACGTATTGTTTTGCGCGTCTCAGAAAACCACGGATCTGGAATTAGTCTGCCCCCAAAACCGCCACGAACGCTGCGAAGGTTCTTCTTAACAAGATTGGAACATGCATTTTGAGTGTGTTATAGATTTTTGTTTGAATCTCTTCAATACGATTTATATTGCTAGTAAGTAGAGATATAATTACTCAGTAAAGTCATTATATAAGTTGCCATAGTAATAAAAAAAAATATTTATCAGTCGACATTTGTCAACGATAACCGTAATCGATTTCTATCAAATCTGTCATGGCAGTCGGGTGATATGTAGGCCGTGTACACACACACACAGACGCGGTGAAAGAAGAAGGAGCATGCAAACGCGGGATTTGAATGGCTCCCAGGAGTACTAAGTTCGAATCCCATTACCGGACTCGCGCCCGTTAAATAGGTCTCGCATCGTCAACCGGAAAATATACACATCGTTTCCAAGTTGTCTTCGGAAAAGGACGAGGAACGCATCTTATATCCGACACGATGGAAATCGATGTGGGTCCGTTGGGAGGACCGGGCTGAAAATTTCGTATCTTCATTGTTTATTGCATACGAGATGCTCCCGAACACCGTCGCATAAATTTTAAAAAGAGAACACATTTCAAGTATAGGATAGAATTCAGCGGGGAATTGATAGCGATAGAATTTCAAATTGAAGAATTAAAACTAAGTCGTGTTCTCGTATAAATTTTCTTTATTTTATCATTATACGCACTTTTTCTTCGTGCAACACATTCTTCTTTAAATTGTAAATGTAACTTATATTGTATCAATATTTTCTAAGAAAGTGAGAGTTTACGTCTTACATTAATATTGTTTTAATTATGAAAAATTAGAATAATATAAAGCAATAATTTCGTGACCGCAATATTACAACGGCTTTCCCATGCACAAAAGAATTCGTCGTTCGTCGTCAAGACGTTCCTCGATGTTTCCCTCCGGCATTTCAGTCACCTTGTATCTTTCCTTCTTTTTTTTTTGCAGTTTCTTTTCCTCCACCCCCATCGTTCGTTCGTAACGCTCGAGAACGGAGCGTTACGAACGAAACGAAAATAAAATGTAAGTGGAAATTTATTGCCGCGGGCGATAGGAGACGTTTCCGTACTTTTAAATATTTTATAAACTTTCTTCTTCTTCTTCTCTCTCTTTCTCTGCGCGCGCGTACTCGTGGTTCCCAGGAGCGAACGCCTGGAGAGCGGCGACGATAGAGAAACTGCTATGAAAAGAAACGAAACGTCTCAGGAATGGAACGAGGACTTCATCTCAATGTCGATTTTTTCTGTTTTCTGTTTTCTGACGCGAATGTTTATCGTTACGGAGAATAAAAATGTTTTCAATGTAATATATACAGGTTTTTGTAAGACAAATTATTATTAATGGTTTTTCACAATAATGCTACAAACAAAAAGTCTGTCTCTCTCTCTCTCTCTCTCTCGCTCGTATTAAGTATATTTTCAAAGAAAATAATTTAAATAATTGTAGTTTCTTTTGTGTACATGCAGTGAGATTCGCTCCTTGCTATAAGTGAACCAAGATACAGTGTAGTGCGAAGGGAGATCATACACGCAGGCGCTATATAGTAGTGTTTCTACTTTATTACGTTCTTAATTATATGAGTGATACAAAAAACTAATGTACATCATGTAATAACGTCAATAACAAACGATCGCTATTTGATCTTCTCTTCAAAGAAAACAAGCGGATCTGACAAAAATGAACACTGCCGAAATCAATAATCGACAAGCATAAAGAATTTGCCGCGCGTCCCATCCCACGTGCACTGACGTCCGCTATTATTCGACAACACGCAAACGACCTAAGGGCCTGTCGAAGTCGTGAATATTTGATGCGAACCTATCAGCGCCTCTCAATACGGTTAGGCGAAAATTGACAGCTCTTCCTCTCATTCTCTCTTTCTTCCCCATATTTTTTTGACAAGGGCATAAGCGTTCCTGATGAATATTCCTCGAGAGGCAAATGACGATGGAACGTTTGTGGATAAGTAATAAGTTCTTTCTTTATCGTTTTTTCCAAAGTAATAAGTTCTCCCGCTTGTGCTCGAGTTACGTCAAACGTTATGAATTATTTAGATCGACACGATTCTTCCACTTTCTACATTGATGCAACTCATCCATTTGCATATTTTGCACAAACTTTTCTGAACTCGTGGGTCGATAATTTAAAAAATTAAAAAAGTAATGTTGACCAAAATTGTATTCCGATTTATATAAAATGAGAATTGCGCGCCGCAAGATCGTGCGCCGCACGAAAAACCGCTGCAAGTGGAAACGGGTGAATTACGGGACTTCGTGTTAACCTCTAGGCATCCTCTCGCACGAAAACGCCGTTATGGGACGAAAGGGAGGCGCGGGCAGATTACTTTTCGATAAGGAATAATTAAAAATTTTCTCGTTTAAAGTAGCTAATTCCATTTCTGGGCGACTCTTTCCCGCGGGTAATGGGAGGCCCGGAAGCGGTCCCCGGCTTGCCGGAAAAAATAACCGCTAAAATACTTGGTAGATAAAGAAGATAAAGTCGCTGGCTGGCTCGCGAGTAATTTATATCGGCGTGTGATTCCGGAAGTGAAACGCGAGGAGAAATATTTCAGGGCGGTACATACACCCTTCAGATAGCAGTAATTAAAAATTACGGAGCGGGGGAAGGGAGTACACGGTGATGTCGTTATAGCAGGGAGGCGGGAAAATAAAAATGTATTGATTGCGGATGAATCATTCCCTATGTGAAAGAAAAGAAAATCCGATCTTTCCTTCCACTGTACTTTAGGAAGTACATATGACAACACTTCTTTTTTTCTCGTTCGTTAAATTTAAAACAATATTTGTCACATATATTTCGTACAAGAACATTTTAAAACTATGTTATTTATTTTTTTCTTAGTGTACAGAATTTATGTCTTTAATTACAAATATCTTTGCAACTGGGTGTTTCCGTCTTATATTCGTATTTCATAAAAAGAAAATACACAAGACATATCGTTTATATTATATTCTACTCTCACATTGAAGTGAACTGCGGCACAAATGTTGAATCGGGACAAAACGCAGTAAACCGCATTGACGTCTTCCCTATTAGTACCACGTGCTTTCGATCGATCCGTCGAAAGTTTCGGTCAACCTGGAACTCGAACAAGGATCATAAATCCCCGCAGTAGAGACTAATGTAGTGGTGATAGAGTATAAATGGGGGTCACGACCCGAGGTCAGCCCGTCTTACACCCCTAAACTGTCGTCCGCCACCTTCGCCCTCATGCGAGGACCGGCCGAGACCTTAAACTCGCATAACACCCACCTACCATTATTTCGAAATGACTTATCGAGACTCCATGCTCCGAGTATGCCGATTCTCGAATCAGTTTCCTCTCGAACGATAAAACTATAATACCATTTCCGAAAACGCAATAATTTATAGTTAAGACATTATTTTACACGTGCAATGTAGCAATCATTAAAAAATACATACGTTTTTAAAAGTAATTTTGATTATTATTATTTGAGCAAAGATATGCTATTCCTTCAAATTACAAGACAGTTATTTTTATTTTTTGTCAAAAAATTAATTGTTTATGATACAGAAGTATGTTTCTTCAAGTATATTTTATCTGCACGCACAGTCTGTAAAGATAACGTGAATGCACCGTGAAGTGCTGCCGTCTCGTGAACCTGTAACGTACTAAAAGGCTGCGGAAGAGACAAAACTTTTTCCGCTTCTTTATACGACACGTTCTGTTGCCGCGTTTCTTTGGTGCTTCAATAACGAAATAGAGCAATTAGCGTCTTTTATTTAATTAAATTCAAATTACATTTCTACTTCGTTTTTACTTGCAGATTTTGCTGCGTAAAAAAAAATTATCTGTTTTCTACAATTGACTGTTGTAAAGAAATAACGAAGAAATATAGAAAACGAGAGATACATTTTTGTATTACTTTTTAATACATATATTTCTTCAACATTCGTATAAATTCGGCTGGTTTGATTGTCAGACGTCGTGAATTTTTGTGGTCGAACGATCGCAGTCGCGGTTTAGGTCACGGTTCTCTGATTCCCATAGGTGGCACGCTCGGAACTCTTTTTCTAAAAGTTGTTTCAAAGTTCACGGCACAATGGACACACGGCGCGTATATCCCCCTTCGCTATTTCTCTCCACTTGATGGTAGATACACACGGAGGTACGAGGGAAAGGCGTCGGCGTGTTGCGGGGAGTATACGTAGCGCGGGTCCGGGTCCGGCCTTCACGTCACCTCCACTTCAACGGTCTCCCGCGCCCTTTCTCGTGAGCTGCTCTTCTCGTCCGCATTCAATTTCAACACCTACGTCCGCAACCTGACCCAGCGCGCAGAACAATCGCCGAACCCATTCGCAACTTGAGACAAATGAAAACTTTGCGCGACGCTGAAACACTTCTGTCACTGTTGGCGGTGCCGTGAGAGCAGTTTGAGAATCGATACACGCGACTTAAGAGCAATGGAAGACTCGCAGTTTATTTTGACGAAACTCGACAAATAGTCAAGCGGCAAGGAAAATTATCAAAAAAAAAGAAATAGACAAAGATAAATATAAGGGTTTGTTTTGCGTTGATTTATCGGAAATGTATATACACGTTAAAACCTGCGATTGCAGAAATGAATTTTAAAGATTTTCTGGCATTATAAGTAGTGTGCGGATCGATATCGAGATTTATTTGACGGCTTTATTTGCATCGCGTTTTCGCTTGACAGCCTTTAATGCCTCGGAAGGGTCGAAGAAAGACGCCTGGACCGTCGTGAAAATAATTGCACGGTGTTCGGCGATGGCAACCCTTCCTCTTTTACTTTTCTTTATCTTAATGAAACTCCATAAATAAAGAACCTAATGTCACGGAAACAACCGCCAGGGAGAAAAAAGAAAAACCACGGATTATGGTGAATCGAAAAAAATAAGAGTCTAAATTATTAATCTCTTTAAGACTCATCTATATACAATATTATTAAGATATACATCTATTAGATCTTCCGCGTATTACAGACATTCGGGTATTATTACAGACATGTCGAGGTACTAACTTTTCATTATGTTATACTTTGGATTTGATTTGCGAATCTAGATTCAATTCATAAAAATGGGAAAACTTGAACATGTATGCTAAAACAATAACAACACACATTGTCATAAAAGGATTTTTCAAAAGGATTTGAGGCTTGTGATATCGAGGATTTATATTTTACGGAAGATTTTATCTCTTTCGAAGCGAATACGTTACGATGAGGCAGACTCTTTAGAAAAAGGGTTGATGCGCAATAAAAGGGAGATCTTACATTTGTAAAAAAATGTCAATAATTCATTGACAACAATCTCATTGGGAGGAAATAGATGCCGTTTTCTCAGAAAAAATGTTTTTGCTTGATTAAGAATTAAGCTTAAAAAATAATTATTTTTAATTTGTGACTACGATAAGGATATTATTGTCCTTTTTGTATGGTTTGTTATAGAAGATAAAAGCGGAGAAAAATGAAGCTTAAAAAAACTAATTTTTTAAAATCTGTAACAGCAATAAGAGTTTTATTGTTCTATCTTTTATGGTTTACATAAAATAATACAAAAATGCAGAATTGATTTTAATATCTCATGTTGATCTAATATACAATCTTATCTTTAATATTTTATAATTATATTTAAAGTTATATTCTTACGATGTTTTGTGTGACGTGCGAGAGATACCTACTCATATTTCAATATTTATTTTATTGTATAAAGTTTGCTTACAGTTTACAGAAACAGTTCATAAAAAAATATGATAACGTTTAATGACGAGAATTATCATATGTCATTATTCAGCTATTGCACGTACTAGAGTTTATGATTATTAGCATCATACGTGATACTCTATCAATATATGTGACAAGAAGTATCGAAATTCTCTTCAATGTTACTCTCATAGCGCGTTAAAATATCACGAAATAATACATACGAAGGATGTAAAAACGACGTCGCGTATCGAGAGGACAAAAAGGATAAGCAAGTTAACGAGAGAAAGAGGTATGATGATAAAGGCAGAACGAAAGCTGGACGTTGAGCCCTTCTCGGTAGCATGGCTAATATTACGGGAAAGCCCTTTGGCAGCCTAGACAGCGACACCCTTCGACAATATACTCCATGGTGGGTCGTGGAGATTCCCATTAATCTTTTTTTAAGCATTATAAATATTTAAGCGAGCCATTTCTCATAGGTAAAGCGAAACGGTCTTCTCCGACGACTTTTTTTATACTCGGAAAAAACAAAATTTACAGTATCTTCTTTGATATAATTTTGAATTGTTAATAGAACGTAGATTTTTGCAGTTTGTGTTTTCTTGCAATTAGAAATTGACTTTTATGTATAGAGAACAAAATTTAAAGAAAATTATAACACGCTACATTGATAATTAAAATGTGTAATTCGAAGTCTGTATCGTTCATTATTTATAATTACATGCGACACGTCAACGAGTTGAATTCGAGCGAGGTTACCTTTCGGTGACACAGTTCACGATGAACAAACTGTCGACGTGCTGAAGCGCGTGCGGAAACTTGCTCCTTAGATAAACGGAACAAGCAGAAGAGCGGAGGACGAGGGAGGAGTGCAACAGCGCGACCGAAGAAAGGCGGCGTTCGCGCTGCTACGTGCGCGCTATCGCGCTATTGAAACGACAAGTGAAATATACGAAATAAATCTTGCAAGACCCTATTCAGCGGAGACAATACGGCGTCCAGTCTATGGACGCTGTCGAGGGTAGGCACACCGTATTGTGCAATGTCGGGGAGGTAGACGAACGTGAACTCTCGGACCGACTCTCGCTCTCACCCCCTTTGCCTTGCACTTCGCCTTTCCTTCTCTGTCTCCTCTTTCCGAGCAAGCTGAACACCCAGCCTTTTGCCCTGACCACTCCAGTCTCGCCCTCTCGATCCCCTTCGCAAGCCCACTTTGCTCTCACTCCACCGATAGTTCTCTTGGCCCCACCGAAGCTCTTCACATCTATCTTTCCCTTCCCCCCTCTCTCTCTCTCTCTCTTTTCGTCTGTTCATCTCGACGTCCATCTTTCGCGTTCGCTCTTTCTTCCTCCCTCGTGGTTTCCGTCTGTTTCGCTTCGATCCATAGAACGGCAAGTCGCGAGTCGGTGTCGCTGGGTAAATACCGGCGGTGTGTGGGCGATCTTTGGACAGGGTGGTCGTAAAGAATGGTCGTATTCAGAGTCCGGCAGCACTTCTGCTTCACCCTTCCCAATCCACCTTCCTCCCCAACGTCCAGTGCTACCTATCCTGTCTCCGACTCTCCCCTACGCCGGTGCAGCCGAAGCGACACCACAGTGCAAAGTTTCTGAAGCGAGACAAGCCGCAATATAATGCCACCCTTGGTACATGGGCGTACCCCACCCTCCGTTCAATAGCGATTCTAGATACACCCCTTTCTTCGGCCCAGTGTTCGCCTGATACTCTCTCTCCCGGAACGTTGATCAGGATCGCCGATGTTTCTTCAATGGCGTTTCAGTATTTAGTCGTAGTTCGATTTAATATAATTTAGTCAAAATACAGAAGGATAACAAATGGAAACTTGTGAGTAATTAAATTAATAATTAAATTTGTATGACATGTGTACACAATAGTTTTTTACTACTTTTTAATAAATGTCATATATTCTTCAATAGGGCATTTATATTCAAATAGTTAAGTCTTAAGTACACTAAAGAATTAAAATTTTGGACCGAGACAAACGCTAATGTCGTGGCGGATTTATGAGAGGCGTCGATACCGCGATCTTATCATCGTTTAGACGATCCTGTACGTTTGATAACGGCGCTACTCGACGAACTTCGGGGAGCGATGGTTAATATTGATTTACGCGTAAGGCCTCGCCGGCCTAATCCGGCCGGGCCATAAACAGATCAAGTCCAGACTAAATCCGGCGCAAATTGTTACTAATTCGCATCTTAATAATGACCACGTCAGAGGCGTCACCGTATCTCAGAACGTGGCAAATTAGCCGCGATGACAAATGACAGTCGGCCGTACACGTGCGCCCGCGGTAACTCTCTCTTGCCTCGTCGTCGTTGTCGTCGTCGTCGTGGTGGTTATACGTGCTGGTCAGGGTTAGTCGTTGCGCGAGTGCACGCGTGGATTTGTGCACACGTGTATACGTGTGCACGCGCTATGGCCGTATGTGTGCGTGTCAGTGGACGAACGGTCCGGTTACATACGAATCCTCTGGACATACCGCAACCGAGCCAGCGATACGGCTGCCTATTCAACATGTGCAACCGTCAACGTGCGCAGATACAATCAATCAAATCAATTAATGATTCGATTGTCCGATCGCGCCGCGACACGTGTGCCTCATCCTGAGTTATGGCAGGCGACGCGTAGTTCTACACTCGAGGGGGATCTTTTGCGGTAAAGAATGGAGTTTGGAATTCTTTTTGTTTAAGAGAACAATTAGTTGAGCAAATAACGAAAAACATTTTTTATGCTTACGTGTTTATAATTTATCGAGACAGTTTTATAAGTGCTTTGGAAAAAGTGATAATTATGCAAAAAAAAAAAATTTTAAAGAACATTCTTAGACAGAAATTAATTATACAAATTGTAAAATTGATTTTTTCCAGTATATATCCTCTTCCAAAAAAAAAACAATCAATAATCGGACAAATAAACAAATCTCCCGTTCGAAAGAAGCGTCCGTGTATATTAAAACTGGATCTGATGTCGTTGTTCGATATCCAGGATGAATCGAAGCACAAATAGGATTTGCCTTGGGGTCGGGAGAGCTTTTAATAAAAACCTCGTACCAGAGAGAGGAACGGAAAATCCGATAGAGTCGAAGTACGCGCAAATATTTTCTCTTCCTCTTCTCGGGGCGGGACGCACACCGGCGGCACACCGAGAGTACCGTCGACACATCAAATCGAGTGTATATCGGTGCTGCAGCGTGCGGTAATATCCTTTGATAACCAATTTGTGCATCCCGTGAGCCTTGCACGATCACCGTTTCGCTCGATCTACCGGGTGGATCTTTTCATTTTGATATCGTGTGCCGTAAAGTAATCAATGTGTTCCGATAAAGTTCGCAGCGTGTTTTACAATACTATTGTGATATCCTGCATCTTTCGTATATCTGATATTATTTTATCATAAACTTGTGAAGTCACAAGTAACAATATTTTTTTCATCATGTTACGTTTTTTTTTATAAAAGATAAAATTGTTCACACATGTAGTGTAAGTTTTAACATACTTTGAACAAGTTTTTACACGATATTGGATTTTAAATGTATTGGTAATTGCGTCTGAACAGTTTTGTCTCTTTCTCTCTCTCTCTCTCTCTCTCTCTTCTTCGTCTCAAGAGGGTTTATTTAAATATTTATTTATAAATTATTTTTGTATATACTTTAATCGGTATCATATACGTAATTCCATACATGTTTTGTTCCCACACACGTGTCTGTACATATTACATTTTCCGCGTGAATTATTGAAGCGGTAGGAATCGGCACGAGCACTCGTTACTCGATACGGCGCCACGACCGGCAATATGTGTATCAATTTGCGGCGTAAAAGGTTGCACTTGATGTATTTTTATTTATCGCCTCTCCGCGTACGATGTGCCGGCTGTATACGATCTCCCGGTCGTACGCATTCCGTGTACACATACTCTCCGTACCTACGCTCCGTTCACCACCCTGTTCGTTTGCCACCCGGCGAGCACGTTAAATCGTATTACTCAGATAAATTGCGACGCACGGATTTCCGCGGACCTTTTTCGCGACGTACGCGGACGATGGAATTGTCTCATACGTATACGGTAATTTCGTAAATGCACGGCTGCGAGAGGCGGCCATCCCTTTGGTCAGGATGTAGGAAGGACTTTTCGCCGGCCGGTAATAATATAAGGCCGGTAAAGCCGATTTTGCGCAGCCGCCCACCGCGCGCCGATCGTGCATTGTTCCGCCCGTCATTATTCTTCCATCTCGGTTATGAAAACGTTCGTGAAAAAAAAAGAAAAAAAAAAAGAAAAAGTGTTTGGAGATCCCGCTGCGTTGAAACCGTCTAATTTCTGAATGCGCGCGATGCGAAGTGATGATAATTATATTAATTATAGATACTAATGGGGTTTTTTTTCACAGACGTCATTATTCATATATCATGTGCGATATCCGCAATCATAAAGTAATAA
The DNA here is from genome assembly GCA_014825475.1 of Pseudomyrmex flavicornis. Lineage (NCBI taxonomy): Eukaryota > Metazoa > Arthropoda > Insecta > Hymenoptera > Formicidae > Pseudomyrmex > Pseudomyrmex flavicornis. The sequence goes on along the minus strand of QVNW01000186.1, from coordinate 27,187 downwards.
GATATGTGATATACGGTCAAAAATCTACGATGCTTCTTTAATGCTAACAAATTACATGTTAGCAATCAAGAAAAAAATTACTTTTCTTTGAAGAACGGCATATTTTATTATCTTCTGATGAATAACGTTTCTGAAATAAAAAAGTTTGTTTTGTACTTTTTAAAGTGCTTATTAATTTTTAATTAAATATTAATTATAAAAAATGATGAAAATAGTAATTAATTGAAATCGTTGTGAATAAAGTTCTTCAAATTGCGGTAAAATTACGAAATAGAAATTTATTTCACACTTTTCACCTCAATCATTGACAGTGCGTCTGCGGCGCAATCAACCAAAAACAAAGAAAAGGCGTCCGCAAAAAATCCGTATCGCGGTAAATCAAAGAGCTTCCCTCATTAACGACTTTCTCTATCTCCTCTAGAAACCGGAGGATGAAATCGCGGTGCAGTGATAAAAGCGCTCGATTAAACCGACGCGTAAATCGCGAGGGATCGCGATATTTTTGTTCTCTCCTTAAAGTTATGAAAACCGCCTCCACGTCGGCATCCTCACAAATCGCAGAGAGGCCGGAGAATCGAATTTTGTACCGTCATATTTCCACGGTGGAATGCGTCGTGCACTCAGTGTGAGCCGCGCGCGCGTTCATAGCCCGCGGCTGAGTTGCGAACTCTCCCGCTAACTATGTGTCGGGAGAGCCGTCAATCGGATCCGCCAACACGCGTATCACTTACATGCAAATCCCGAGCTAAAATCCCGCGCGCGTTTCGATGATCGTGCAAACGGTCGGGGTGAAACAGACGCGAACGAGGAAGAGCGGCAACCAGAAGGCGCGGGAGGGGCACGAGAGACGGGCGGGCGAGTGCGAGAGGGGACAGGCAACGGTCGCGGACACAGAAGAGAGGGACCGAGCGAGAGGCGCGATGTATTAATTACCAGTATTGATGTCCATTTGCAGTGAATTGATGTGTGGTCAGTGTTGCATCACACGCAGGGGTCGAGCGGCCGAAACACACCGTGTGTGGCAACCCCACAGCTCTCTCGCGGAGAGGGATGAGCCCGCATTGAAACCGGGACGGCTAGACAGGGTTGGCTATATTACGCGCTGGCTTTACGCGAGCGTCGATCGCACGTATCGATATATGCATTTCTCGATCCGCGCCGTTCCCGGCGTCACGGCGTTCCTGATTTCGCGTGTCCCATTCAGAATAGAGCGCTGCTTGAAATCAAAGGTCTCGGCTATTGTGCTTGTATCTTGACATCGCGCATGCGAGCGTGTTACTCGAGCGAGATAACGCGCGTAGGTCACGTTGCAGGAAACGTGATTCCTGAATGCGCGAGTAAATGGGGAATAATTAAGATCGATCAAGTTTGCGAGATACGGCCAAAAATTATATTACACATTACATATGTGTTAAAATTCATAACATTATTCGCGCGTCATTGAGTGTAAATATACACGATTTATTATTTCAAAAGTTTTTTTCTCTTAATGATATTCTGAGACCGAGAACACTCGGGCATTACTCGAATTCTCTCGCTTCTACGTTGCGCAAAGACGTTGCGGAAGCTGCGGTGTGTATTTGTGTGTGTGTGTGTGTGTGCGCGCGCGTGCAGAGAAAGTGCGTTTAAATACACAGCAACATATTAAACGCCTCGTCGTCTCCGCAATTCCCGTGCAAACTCCGTGCCGGCGAGATTGTCGGGCGCGCGCTGCATCCTTCTGTACGAGGAACGATAAACACACAACAAGTACGAGGATGTTAACAACGGCGGTGCCGAGGCGCGCGACAATCCCACGAGGCTCTCCCAAGACGATCGTCGGCGCGGCGTTTCACGGCGGCGCAGAGAATCGGTCGTTAAGATTTATGACCGGCCTGGCATGGTCCCCGGTCTTTAGCCGCTTATTAGCATGCGGTATATCACGGCGACCGGACCGGCCCGGGGTCCGCGACAATAATTAGATAGATACGGGACATAGACGACGGCGGCACACGGGTATGGGACGTAGGCGACGTCCGCCGGGTTAGGTGGGCATCCAGAGAGTGAAATGGAGAAAGGGTCGACGGAAGGAGAGAGAATCCGTAGGATGCGGCACAGAGAGAAGGACGGGAGGAGATATCGGGGACGACAGAGAGAGAGAGAGAGAGAGAGAGAGAGAGAGAGAGAAAGCGAGAGAGCGTGAGAGAGAGGAGGCGGGGGTGGCGGCCTGGAAACAGCCGCAACGGTGCGTCGTATGCAAATGATGACGTCACACAATACCACCCTCCGCGACGAGGGCTATAGACAATGCATTCGCACAGATAGATCTCGTTCTACTACTGTACCGAGCAATGGTACACGTCGCGGCTGCCTCCGTGCTCCGAGTTCTGGCCGATTCGTAACTCCCCTAGAGATGTGTCGGAGAAACGGCTGCGTGTCGCCGGGAGATCATTATGGTGAATCCTGACGCCGGCCTTCCGTCATAATGCCGTTCTCTTTAATGATCCCGCGAGGTGTTGTTGTTTTTTTTAGTTTTTTATTTTTTTTGAATATCGCAAATTGTCGCAGCAGCGCATCGCGAATGAATCAAACGGAGAGCATTTGAATGTAGTCATGATGTAGAAGTTACTTGTATATTTTGATAGAAAAAAATTCTCGTGACTAAAGAAATGACTAAAGTACGTTTCCGCAACAAATACATATTTTGATCGTTTGATTTTTAATACATTTGCCTCGACGTTCGGGTCGATAAACGATGGTCAAATGCTCTAATCCCTTTCACGTTGCCTGGTAATAATCGCGCATTAACGCAGCTAGTGCCGATGCAACTTCAGGTATATCCGCGCACTCGCTGCTTCCGGTGCGGTGTCGGTGAATTCAACGGAATTTCGATGAAACGCCTGGGCGGAAAATCAGGGCCGGCCCAGGGGATAGACGGAGATCTTACCGCAATGACGTGCGGTCGAATCGGCCCGGACGAAATGACGGATCCTGCGAGTGACATTCGATATCACGGCGGTAGCGCGGCCGGTGAAACGGCGAATACGAGGTACCGGACGTTTCAAGCGTTCCGTCTATCGGACTGACGCTGAAATCCGGATTAATCGCGGCTTCCTATATATCGTTCTCGGTTTGCGGTCGGCGCCGTGAGCTATCCAGTTTCGTCTCATTATTTTTCTTCGACTTATGTCGTTCACCGTGTGCACAATTCTTGCCGCGCTTGTTCGTCTTCCACTTTCCAGTTTAAAAAGTTTTCAGAACGGAATGATTTTTTCATCATGAAGAATGAATTAAATTGTGTGCAAATATAAGAAAGTCGTTTAATAAAGTTTTGGCAAATAGTAATAGTTTACTACTATTTTAGTTTATTAAAAAAAAAAAAAAATAAAAACCAACAGCTTATTATTTTAGATTAAAAAAAAAAGATCAAAATTAAAATATTTTATAATAATATACCGCAAAATTATTGTACGAAAAAAATTGAAGATTTGTGAAATAATAAATTTAGCATCGATCAAATTTAACGTCCTTTTCCTCCTCGATTCATTGCGTTCAAGTATCACATGTCTTGACCAGAAGCCATAGTTTGCAAGTCTCTCCGCATCCTCCGCATCCCCTCGCTATATTAATTGCGGCCAGATTCCCCCGGTGCGTGGGCGCACGAAGCGGATCGCGACATTACACGGGGCAATAATCAATGATCAGGCTAATTGAGTGGGATTGATCGCATCGATGATAACGATACGAGCGCGGTAGGTTGCGTCGTACGCCAGATATACGCGCATTAGTATCGGATCATGATGTATGTCCCTTTAGTCCGCACGTCATTTGGCAAAGTTATTACTGCCTCCTCGATGACACGATCTGTTTCGCAGAAATGTTGCCACACGTACCTGGCAGCCATTACTCGCCAGCCCTCCACGGAACTTTACTAGCCCATATGAAACATCCTAAACACACAAAAAAAATATGAAAAGTAAAACTTAGCTTTTTAAATTTTTTTCTACCAAAGATCGCAATTGCGATCCTGACAAGATTTAGTTTGATAATGATAAGATATAAAGAAACAAAAAAAAATATTTAAACATACAAACGTTGCGTAAGAATAGGCGATGAGAGGCTTTTCGTAAGGAATTTAATATCTTACCGGAAGTAACGGGTGATGAAGGTAATGCCACTCAAGTGGTTTATTTCTCGTTAGAACTCAAACGAAAGACGAGCCCTCGTCTATGTACAAAGGAGATCGGTATAGCAAAGGTATTTGGATCTCTTTATAGGTCGTCGTGGCTAGCACGTAACGACCGCGCACAATCAAAAGTAAAACAATACCGCGTGACAGCAGGTAGGAAATCTCGGAATGCGTGCGTATGTGTGCGTGCGTAAAGATTGCCGGTAACCGATATCCACCAAGCTGGGTGCTCCAACCGCGGAATTACGGACTACCAAGTTCGTATTTTCCTCGTCCGTTGCTTCGTGCGCGAATTCTTAGTTACTTACCGGATTTCGTACGATCGTGCACCACATCCTGAGGACTCGTGTTGCTTGTTTGAGGCGATTCCTCGACTCAGCAACTTGTGTGCACGGGAATTGCGCTTGGTTACTCCTTTTTCTTTGCGCGCTGCTTATCAGTCCATACGGCACGTACGAATATCGTCTTGGATCGTAGAGGGAAGAGAGCGTTTTATTTTACTTTCTCAATAAATAATATTATCAAAGAAAAAACTTTATCGTTTTCTTTAGATTTCAAAATATACAAAATATTAAAACACTAATTGCACGGTTAATTAACTTGATTCAATTTGTTAAAAAATCATTTTATTTATTTTGCATATTTATATTTTATATAATTTGTATTGTATATATAAAACACAGTGTTATTCCGCGTTCGATTACACACGATTGATCCTCCCCGTTACACAAACGAATGACGTATCATTATTGGTACCATGAATAGGTCGTTTCGATGTCTAGGCGATCGATAACCACTGTCACCGCGACGAATTAATGTTCGGTCAGTTGTACGTGTACGAGTAATTGTGTGCGATCGTGGAAACGATTTTTCGCTCGATTAATGATTAAGAAAATATTTCTACGCAATATATATTTCACTTGCGTAAAAGAGCACATATTAATTTTGACAAGAGCACAGGTGCGTATCGGACGAATCGATTGCTACCGAGGAAATCTGTTAGGGCATTAATTGCAGGCATCGCCGACGCGTTCTCGAAGGACCTCGAATCCCAACGGAGAGAGACGCAATTCGATGCACCTCGACGTAAATGCAGCCCAGCAGGACCGCCGCACCAAAGTCGGAGGTCCGCGTGCACACGAGAGCAGGCAGATAATGACGCGATATTATGCATAGGATATTCGGCGCACATCCGCGGGCGTATTCTCCGCGTTGATTTATCGTTGTCTTCATTATTAGGAATGCACGTACGCCGCTCGGCCATTATGCAAGCGGGGGCCCCGGTCCGAGAGAGACCTGACGGACGGTCGCCAGGCCTCGGACTCGGCTACAATACAATGTGCCGCATATACGGGCGGCATACGAGAGGGAACATTGAGACACACACCTACGTCGCGCCAGATATAGATAGACAATTAGCTACCGTCACCGTCTATAATTCTGCTAGATTAGTAGCCCCGGCGTCCTGCAGGAATACAGTCCTCCGCGCCGCGATCCTCTCGTCGTCCACGTCGTTGTCCCCGTGAAGCCCGGGTCATACGCCCGTAGATTGGAATCTTGATGCATGTTGATCCTCGCGGCCGGCAGATCCGGGAGCGGATCCGTGTCATGTAATGGGCGACCGAAAAAGATTCGTGACGATTTAAACTCGCGAGCGCACGAGTGAAATCTAGCCTGCCGCGCGCGGCCATCGGCATAGATGATTAATTTATGATGACCGATAACGCGCCACGCTCAGTAATCATCCTTCTTGTGACGTTATCTCGAACGTCTGCGAATGCGCTTGCAAGGAGCATCACCGCTATATCCACGTATGGAAATGGTAATTCAAACAAATTTATGGTATACAATTGAAATTAGTGCGATTATCGCTATAGATATTTTCTATTTGGCTACGTGGAAGTATTTATATAAGTATTATCTCGCGTTATAATGTCGTACACACTTTATTGTAAGAATGATTGAATGAAAATTGCTCGAAAGTAAAAGAAAATAGTTTCTCCCAATAGTTCTTAGAAAGCACGCGACGAAGCAAAATACCGAACCGCGTATCCGTCTCTTCTATTTTGCATCTCGCTTCGAGTTCCCCTTGTGTTCCGGCGGTGAAAGGAAAGGAGGGACGCGGCATCCGTTGGGGAGCTGCGGGAACGTGGACAGTGATAAAATATTCAGGAACGCGCCGCGGTAATATTTCACGTAGGAAATCGGTCGGTTGATTTTTATAATACTGGTCAAATATAGCCAGGGGAGAGAACGTCGGTCGAGTACGTCGGGGGAGATCAGCCGACATTCCTTTCACCCCCGCGCGCCCACCGTCGCACAAAGGACCGCGGCATAACAAATAGATGTATAAAGGGTCAATAAAAGCCGACAGTAGGAAGAGGACGGAGAGCGAAGGAGGTGGTGGACGAGGTGGAGAGTCTCCCGAGGCACCGACGGGGAATAAATCTGAGCCCGTTTTCGCCCTTGGCCGCGCAGCGGGACGCTAAAAATCAAGGGTTGACGCGACGTAGTGAGCGCTCGCTCAGTGGAAAGTCGCCCCCTTGGAGTCGTTTGTCGATAGTTGAAACAAGATCTCTGCGTAAATTGTTTTGTCCTTGCGACCACTGTGCGTCGATACACATCGAGTACATAATCTTTTCACAAGAACGCTGAAATTAATTTAAAAAATTAAGTTAACAAAAACATTCTTAATAAATTTTATTTTTATATTCTTACTTTATCTTCGTTTGCGTATTATTTCTTTTTAATCAGAACGTCACTAACACTATCTACACGCAAATCATTCGCAATCGCGGTACTCTTGTCTCTAAAAACGTCCGAATTTTATATCTCTGTAGCGTACTTTTCAATCTCATTGGTTTTTCAGGTCGTGCGAGTCGTAATAAAGAAATATCCGTGCGGCTATCTATCCTGCGAGTACCTATCTATCTATCCATCCATCTTTGTTTGCTACTACGCAGAGCGTGTAAAGTCTGAAGCGCCACCCTGCCCCTCGCGAGTCGAGTCCTTTGGGACTCACCTTCCCCTCGTATCTCTCACCCCGCCATCCAATCTCGATGCCGGGACAAAATCTGCGGGCGTACATCACGTTTATGGACCGCCAGAGGTGCCGCGTCCCGACGTGTCTATAAAGGCCGCCACCTCCGGGTCATTTTACGTCCTTTAAAGCGGAGTTTCCATATTTCTCGTAGTCGTATCCGTATCGCGGAATTGGTCTTCCGGGGTCTCGAACCGGCGGGGGTGACCCTTCGCCACCCCTGGCACGTCCCCGAGTTCTCAACATCCTCGTGTGACCGGAGAGAAAGAGACTTCGCCCCTGTGAAAAAGCGAAAAGTCGACGCGGAAATACTCCCCCTCCCCCTCGTTCCGTTCGACCCTCCTCCAATAAAACCGTCCGACGATAGCGCATTGACTCGATAAAAAGGTACTTCGTGGCTATCGCTGCCAACGGCTGGACCCGGCTGGGGGATGGAAAAATATACGTCTTGTTAGGTTAGATCGCGTACCGAGGCGCGTAAAAAAGCGCTTTGATTTTGTTATTACGACGGATAGAGGATTTGTCCGGGGCGAGAGAATTTTAGTGGAGCGCGTTTTGGTTTTTAGGGCGCATCGTTTGATGATCCACAAGATGTTCACGATCTTCACAGGGCATGAAACAGAAAACGTTTCTTCTTCTTGTTACGATATCTCCACGTTGAAGATACAGAGTTTGGCAAGTGTGTGAATTTGTCGAGTGACAAACATGCCAAAACGCTATTGTAACACATCTAATATTTCAATTTATTACTTTCTCAAATTGTGAAAAATACCAGAAATAAATACAGCAATCTTTGCAAATTGTCAGTAAATATCAGAATTCAGTCTGATCTAGATATTAATCGGCCTACTTTTTGACAGTGTTCGCAACGTTGGATCATCGATGCTTGTGAAATCTCGCTCGACGGTGCGCGAAAGCATCGATCTAATATTTATATACGGTCGTCGAGCGAGTCCTGCAGGATATTCACGTATCCTCGAGGTAGCCGGCGAGACCGCGGTTGATACCGAAGGGCGCGATGCGAACGAGCGGGGTAGAGTCGGGGTCGGGTCCACTTCAGCCTCGAACTCTACCCCGAAATCTCATCGGCCCAAATGGCGCATCAACATCTATTATTAACCGGGTTCAGAATATTAACGATACAGTTACCGTATTCCAGAAGCTAAATTAGCGGAGATTATTACGAGTGGGCTCTCGCGGTACCAACCTCCCTCTCCCCTTCCCGTCCTCGCTGCCGTCTCGCTTCGTCTCTCTTCCGTGCTTCTCTTCGCCGATCTGTCGTCTTTCTCTGCGCACCGTGTGCGGATCGCGTGCGTATATCCGACGGGACACACGCCGCATTCATCCTCCCCCCCTCTCCCTCGCCGCTTCTAGTGTTTTTACGAAGGCCGCGTCATTAATTTTAATATTATTGCATATTGCTCTTCAAATTGCCGGAAAACGCGCGTGACGGCCGCGACGCCGCTGATCGTGTGACACATTGCCCGCCGCGGCGCCCACTCTCCGCGTACAATTCATCTTGATTTTTCGTCATGCCGCTCTCGCGTCATTGATTCATTGAAATCGAGTTAATACGACAGTTTCGCCAAAAAGTGTCAACCCTATCTTGTTGTTCGGCAAATGTCACCTGTTTGTTTCTATTTATGCAAGTATTACATTTATTTCGTCTCTTTAAATTGTGTAAAAAATTGACCGAAGAAACTTGCGAGAAGTCGCGCGCACGTAAAACTCTTTTTTCGAATACTGAATTATTCCATGTCATTCTTTGACGTTATTGCGTCACACGTTCCGCGAAGAAGAAGCAGGGAGGGATGGAGAAGGATTAGAGCGAATGTGAAAACGGGATGTGAAAGGTATAAAGGCAGCATAAAGTCAGGAATGGAAAAAAAAACACGTAGGATGGAAGCGAAGCCTTTTGATTGACTGTTTGAACGATTTGTGCTCGGCCGGCTACGCCGTCGGGTTGGCATTGATTATTGCTTATTGAATTTGTATGCTGGAAAGGGATGTTCCGTTACGAGGTTGTCAAAGTCATCGCGAGGGTTTAGTGCGCGCAGAACGCGCGCGTTTTCGTGTTTCCACACGCGTTATCTGAAAAAGCACAGCTTCCTCTATCAAAATTTCATAAAGATTAAAATCTAATTGTTTGTCACAGTTTTGCATAGAATAACGAAAAAAAAAAAGAAACGGAAATAGGAACACAAAGTGAAAATTGTTGTATCCAAATTATTATAGGAATTGCCGCGATAAATGCATGTTTTTTGCAACGTTTTTCAAAGAAAACGTGAAATTTCAGAATTCCGTCCATAATCATAATTACGACTGTCATGTCTACTTATATCACGGCCATAGACATCGCCGTTCGCTGGTTGGATTTCGCATAGGTATATAATTCGGGACCGGTATTCTCGAGAGATTCAGCACAGCGCGCAGCAGCCAGAAATATTTTGTCCGACTAAAGAGGTAACGGGCGGCTCTCCATATGCTCTCCCTTTCTTCCGCCTCTCTCCCGTCGTTCGTCCAATCTCTCTTCCTCTTTGCCGTCGCACTTCCCGGGCTCGTTTATGCTTACGCGGATCGTCCGGCGAGCACACACGTCGACCCGCGACGTAGCCTTGAATTATTGAACGACGTGGGGATCAACCGCGGATCTCCGAACGGGTCTCCGCATCGTGAGCCGACGTCTCTCGAGCTTTAACCAGCTGGAATACCAGAATCGAAGAGGTTTTGCGGCCGCGAATAACGTCACTCGTGCGAACGAGCGGTAATCCGAGACACGCGCGCTTTTTTCGACTTCCCCAGAGACGGCGGGCATCATTAAGCGGTAATTATAGCACCGTACGAAGCGGAATATTCACAATGAAATTCGAGCACCTTTGTAGCTCTCTTATCTGTTCTAATAATCGCCAAACCAATTTTTTAATGTTAATTACAGAAGTACACACACATTCGGATACGTGATAAAATCTGCTTATAACAGCCGCCTCTAGAGTGAACATTTTCGCCAGTCGTTCGCGTTCGTTCTCTCTTCGTCAACGGAATTTCTCACCGACAGAAAGAACCGCGACGCAGTCGGCGTTGAAATCCAAGTGTGCATACGTCTGAGGACCTCCTCCTCGGGGTGCAGTAATAGAGAGAGACATACGGGTCGTGCGCAAATTAACTCGGGTAATGAAAACACAATGAAATTATAATAAACCAATTGCCAGGTTGATTCGCAGTCCGGGAAGGAGGCCATTCAATAATAAAACACGTACCTGCCCACCGCGCCGGTGCTCGCGCGAGCGCACCAGAGTGGGTTCTTCTTGTGTAGAAAAGGGGTAAGGGTGGAACGGCAGAGAGAGAGAGAGAGAGAGAAAGAGAGAGACAGAAAGAGAGAGAGAGGGGAGGAAGAGTGAGGGCGACGTTCGTGTGGGCATCGCCGTCCGGCCGCGCGTGTACGTACCTGCAAGAGAATTAATTTCTCGAGAGCCTTTATGCTCGCTGACTGACCAAACTACTACGGAGCACTACGTTCCTTCCACGCACGTAGAAGAGTACATGTGTGCGTCTCGGCTGTTCGCGCGGACGCATTAAGGCATATCTACACGGTGTGCTTTTTGGTGACCACGTTGGATGGCTCATCAAGAAGAAATAATAGAAAACGTATAATGAATATTGCGCGAGTAATATATTCGTATCAGACGTTTGAGAGAACTGATGGAGTTTTTTTGTCTTTCTCTTTTTTTTCTGTATTATATTAATCCAATTATTCGTGCCAATCCTTTTGCCTTTACATAAAGAGATCGAATCTTATGGACAATAAAATCATTTAATATGAGACATGGTTTGATATACGCTTGATCAAGCAAGCTGTCTAATATAGATTCGCGTTTACACACACACACACACACACGCACACACCTTCTCACACTTCACGAGGAAACGTTCGAACGACCGTGTGACGTTGCGAAAATACTGTCGTCGGCCAGATATAGAACGTACATACCACCACCGGCGGCAGATTATTACAACGAGCGAAATTTCAAAATACACTTATGGCAAGTGTGCGCCAAGGGAACCGTATAACACAATGATCAAACACGACCGGCCGTAGAGGGCTGCCTGGTACGCTCAACATTGGACAGGTACTCGCGCTTCGTGTGTCAGCATTGCATCGAAATATATTAATATCACGACGTTCGTTAATATTAATTTCTTTGTTAGTGTCGCTCGCGTTTGGGGATGCACAGAGACATTCGACGATTTAAAAAAACAAAAGTTTTCAAAAAACAAGTATGCAAATCTCTTTCGCACAACGAGATGCAACAATTAGCTACTTATCACTGCATGAAATGTTGATTGTTTTACGTGAAAAAGCGTAATCTTTATTTTTCCGTTGAAACTTGATATATTTTCACGTTTTAAATTTAATTCAGTAGACATACGCACATACACACACGCGCGCGCGCGTAATAAGCTCGACGTAATCGTAAAAAGGAGCTAAACAGTGCACAAACATTTTGTCCAGCAGCTTCATCGACTTTGTTTACTTCGAGAACGAGACCCTCGGGCGCGGCCAATAAAGTTATGCACTGGCAATTTAGGGTAGACCACACACACAAATACACACACACACATTCATTGCGCTTACGATTATTTTTATTCCCTACAATCCTTTGCCCATCTCGAAGATCGTTAGCCGACGGATCCTGCTTGAAGGTTAGCCGTGACCGAAACAGTACATGTATATAAGGTCGGGTCTTTTCAGTCGGCGTAGGTACACAGGATAGGTAGGTCATGGGGATGAGCTTCGCATCGCCAATGCCGGAATTTCACTACGACGGGTGTATTCGTTTGCGCGTGCATGAGCGGGAAAGGAAGCGCGCACGAGGGGGTGGGTCATGAGAAAACCGGGGGTGAACGAGGTAGGAGGTAGATCTTTGTTGCGGTCGGACGTGGTCAGAAACGTGGACGCGCGGGCGGGGATATGTTTTCGCAAATGTAGGTGCGGTTCTCAGGCCGCCCCTTATGAAATTATTTCGATCCTCCGAGGCGCGGGCGAGGGCCGAGGGGAGGGAGAGAAGGCACGGGGCGGTGAGGTCAAGCGGGGACGGCGGCGGAAGGCGAGCTACGGCGAACGCGTTGGGAAAATAGCAGCGCGGCTGCAAGAATTATTAGAAAAATTAATTATTTTCCCGGTCTTTTAATTAATTTTACAATTGCTCTCCCCTTTCCTTCTCCCTTCCGTCTCCCGTAGCTCTGCTCCTTTTCTGTTCGCGAATGTCGGTCGAAGAGAGAGGCAAGGGAGAGAACAGAGAAAGATAGAAAGAAAGAGAGAGGCAGAGAGACAGAGAGAACTGGGAGTAAATGCTTTCATGGTTGCCTCGGTTGGTTTGTTTCTTGTATCTATGTGTTTACGACATGAAATATTCAAGTAGCTCCCGAACACGACGTTCCCAAAACTTTCAAATGACTACAAGATTATTCTGTCGGAATCGTTTGACGCAAATCGGATTTTTATGAAATTCTTCTATCGGTTTTTTTCCCGTTGAACTTCTGTGAAACACTCGTAATTTCGCGCGATATTGGAATATATGGAATATATACTAACCGCGCTCATGATACCGCGTATCAATCCCCTCCGGGAAATTTCGACTTTCCTGCGAAAGAGAGAGAGAGAAAGAGAGAGAAAGAGTGCTCCGCGAGACAGCGCATCCTTTACCCTCTTTTCCTTTCTCTCTCGCTTTCTAGATTTTTTGCCGGTCTGGCCACGTCTCAATTATAGAAAGCCTTGCTTCGGCTGCCACGGACGAATTCCAATTAGTCGCCGGGTGGCCCGTGTCGCGGGGACCCCGTATGGGGTTTCCCGGATTCTGTACGAGTTCCTTTCATGGAACGACTCGTTCATTTGCCTTTCGTCCATACCTTCTCCACCTCCTCCACCGCCTGTTCCTCTTCCATCTCTCGCTCGTCCATCTCGCCTCCCTCCGCCGCTGGCGTCGCCGAAAGTCTCTCTATCTCTGTTTGCCTCTCTTTTCATCTGACCGAACCCCAAATCCGCGAGAGCCTTCTGTCGGGGACTGGACGGCTGGATTAGCAGAGGGCGTCAAAGCCAGCTACGGAGTTGGCTCAAAGTGGGTGCGAGAACTAAATACGCTCCTGTCGTCCGGCTCCGGCGAATATAAACCGCGCTTCCTTTTTTCAACTGCTCCGAAGACACGGCGATGCGGAATAGTTTTCCGTACGTCTGCGAATTCTTTTGAAATTGCTTCGAGGGCTGATGCTGCGCACGGTTTTATATCCCGTACGTTCTATTGCGGCTTCAAAAGGAGGGGGGAGAGGGGAGGAAAAGACCGGGTATTGTTCCGTCTGATATGGCGTTATTAAATTTTTCTTTAAGCGGAAAACGGTCTCGCATAAATGCGATGAACTAATGCACTTGGCTCCCGTATTCAATGAAGGCACTGAGCTTCATGAATTTTCCTTGAAACGGCTCTACATTGGATTTTCCAAATCCGCGAGCAAAAGAAATTTGTACACTGACATTGTTGTCTTACAACAAAAATTTAAAGACTCATCCCTATATATTGCAGAAATCGTTAATTACTAATTATTTTGATTAGTCGCCGTCATATTTTAAAACATGTGACACTTGTTATTACTACAATTCTGCAAAAAGTTTTATTATTTTAAATTGAAACTTATATCTTAAATGAATGACAATGCTATGTAATTACAAATTAACGAAAAATTCATTCGGAAAATTGGCAAAACTGTTAAACTTCGCAGAAGTTCCGAAGTTTCGTTTGCTTAGCTGGTAGCCAAGCCTGGACCTTATCTATCGTTTATGGGGGTGATTCAGTCCGGATCTTGCTCTCTCTCTCTCTCGCTCGCTCGCGCGCGCGCTCGTTCGCCGTAGGGGACGATAGTTCGCGGTGCGCTTCACGGGTGGATGAGTCGACCTTTAATATGCCGTTTGAATCGGAGCTTTATACAACGTTACGACGGGAGATAGCTCCCGGCCTGACGTGTGTTTGCATTTGAGCGAGCCGGGGAGTATTGGATGCATATGTTAATCAGCAATATGGCGCGGGGTAGATATTACTCGGTGCCATCGTGGAAGGCCATCCCGGCTAAAACATCCCCCCGCCATCCCCGACAACTCTCGTGACGACTGTATCCTAGAATCCGCGTAATCCATCGGTGCTGCCATCGCGCTTCTCCGCGTTTCTAGGATTTCTAATTTCGAAGCCGTGATATAGTTCTCGAAACTTTATCGCCGCGCTCGTACCGGAAATTAGTACCCGGTTATTGTTATGATCAAATTCGAACTGACGCCCCACCGGAATGGCTGACTTTATAATGCGAATTATCGATACACAGAGAATTCTTGACGCGGCAGTAATTAGCATTGCGAAGCTCAACATGCAATTTTTTGTTTTACACTTTTCTCTTTTTGTTTTGCAAAGCCGTGCGTGTATATTCATCATAGTTATTGTTCGAATGACATATGTATGGTATTTACGAAATTTGTACGGTGTCTTTAAAGCATTTACGAAAGTCGTGCGTGGTCTTTTCGAGAAACCGAAAACACGAGACGGGAGCTCGGGAGTCGCGGTTTCGCGGCCAAAGATTATCCCCTGAAGTCGTCTGTGTCGTCTGTCGGCACTTATCCTTCTGCCTAAAAGGCCAGATAATTCTTCGCCGTCTGACGAATTTATCGGAAACCGGAGAGGAACGAGGGATGCCAAAGATTTGCTTTTCTGATTGAACCTCACCGCGTACGCGCGGGAGCGGGGGTGAAATTGTGGGGGAATGGTAGAGCGACTTTCAACGCCCGAACGATCAAAGTCGAAGAGGTTCGTAATCAGCAAAGGATGTTCCCTTATGAATTTCTTGTACGGATTGAATTTGAAGTTATCAGTCGTCTGCGTGATTTTCGCAGCGCTGTAACGAGAAAGGGAAAATCTCAGCGAAATTAGCATCATCTTTTTTACACGATTACAGATGTGGTTTTACGTTTTATCGTAAGATTAACACTAAGGATAAGTCATTAAAATGACTGACTTAACTACATTTAATTTTAATCGTAATCGTGTAATGTAGTTGTCGAAATAGTAGTGTCTATTTAATTTTGAAGAGACATCTGTTATCTAAAAAATTGGTTACATTTAATATTATATGTCTATTTTATTGTCTTCTAATAATGTAAGATGCTATTGTCTTTTAAATCTGTTAGTATTATCCTGTTCACTTTATTGACCGCCTATACGGCACATTCTTCTTCCACTTCCGCACAGACGTGACCTTTTCCCTAACCTTCTCTTCTGAATTCTATTCGCTCCATTTGTTCGGCGCTCGACATTTTCTTACTTTCGTCCATTATTAAAGATCCTATGATTTTAAAGAGAAAAACAAATTACACACGTTCGTATTTCTCGCGTGTTAAGATGTTGTAAGTCATTAAGTCAAACAGAGGCTCGTTTGTTCGGTCAACAAGCTGCTGCGTGATCCTGCGGAGCGGATAGATTCCTGGCCACGAAATCGCACGGCGCGTCGGAAAAGGTCGATCCCTGGAAAAGAGATATCGGTTTAAGGGACCCGACGGGACGCATCCCTTTTATCCCGCCCAATCGTTCGCGATACATCGGGGGCTCGGTTTACAAGCGCACAAATCTCTGATGCCGGTTACCCTCGGCACGGGTGATTTAGCGGGTTTTCCGAGGGCTTCGAAGGCCACGATGCGGCTGGCAAACTCTTTTATATCAATCGCGGATTGACCGGGGTGAGTCTATTGAACGCAGCCGCGCTTCCGGAGAAAAAAAACTATTTGCGCGCGACCCTCCGCGAAAGTGTGAACCGCAATTTGCTCCCCTTGACGCGGCAGATACGTACGTACAGTTGCATTGACTTCAATTACGCGTGTTTATTTTGACGAGCAGCAAAACTAGATACGTGCGTGATATACTCGTAATACATTTGTTTAATATATGCAAACATAATTTCTCAAGCAAAAATAAAAACAAAAATTATGTGAATATTAATGAAAAAAAGCTTTTTTTGTAAAATTTTATTTTTTTAAAATTATTTCGTTATTATGACGTGATAAGCAGAGCGAAGAAAGAAAGAAAAATTTTTTCTTACGCCGCTATTGTTTGCTGTATTAATATGAACATGCAGGGAGCTCTCCACAAAAATTTTCAGAGGAGATATGTAACAATAAGGTGTTAATAGATGAGGGTCGTCTTTCGGTGGTTACGTTTGCTTTATAGAAAACAAGCAAAAGCTGTGATATTTCTCGACGGTCACATAAGAAATATGTTCAACAAAATTCGTTTCTCTGATTATAAATTCTTTGAAATTCTAATAGAATTTTCGTTCTCGGAAAAGAATAAGACGGTCCAGAGAGAGAAATGCTATATTTTTTCTTCAAATAAAGAAGAGTGAAAAAACACAAGGGTGTATATTCTTCCATACACTGTACGATTTTGTGTTTAAAAATATGCTGAAATACAAACGCTACAAACATTCGTACATAGATATATACGTGTGTTTCGGAAGGAATATCAAATCAACTTATAAAAGATAAAAATGCACTTTAACAAGACGGTTGTAATGACGCATCTTCATTTGTATCCTTCCTGCGCGACATTCATTGTTCATGAATGAAATGCTAACGAATCTTTGCGTCATCGCGACCTTTCCTGCTGAGAAACTGCACGTCGCGCCTGACAGTAGACTCGTACCTTACGAAGATGAGCTTTCGCGCCGTGAAAATGAGAGGCGTTTTCGTGCCTGTGGAGAGAATTCCGCCATCCCCCTTGCTTGGGAATTATTGCGTTAAATCGCGTAACTAGCGGGCGAACGTGCGCTCGTAACTCGCGCCGTATTGCGCCGCGCCTAGTTTCTTGCGAGAACTTTGGAATCAATCAGCGCCCGCGCGCTGATGCATTCGAGAGAATTAATATCACCGTCACCGGCGACATCCGACCTGCGCCGTAATCCGGTTAGCACTTCTGTCAGTCCGCTCGATTCGAGTCTCGGCGTTGCAAAAGACGAGGAATTAAACGGTGCCGCGGGAAATATGTTATATGTGTGTACGTGTAGTGTGTTATATTTACTATTGTACATTTCTACAATAACAACAGTTATATATTCCGTAATTCCAAAATTTGCTTACAAATAATAGAGAATTCTTGTTTAAAAAGATTATTAAGATTAGAAAATTCTATTTTACTAATTACATATGTTTAGCAGTGATAATGATAAATATAATAATTTATGACCATCAAACGAGGATGTGCGAGGATTTTACTTTTGATAAGACGATATTTATTCAATTTTAATTTCAAAGCGTTTCCAGACAGAAGAATGAGAAAGTCTTCTTCTAAAGTTTTTCGAGGCAACAGACCGTCCGGTTTCCGCTTTTGTCCTTTATAAGGATTTGATGCTTCGGACAGAGGCATTATATATCGCGGGCAATCGACCGGCCGAAGTTTTGTCCGTTCTGTGTCGCAATGCCACCGTCGCAATGACGTTTACTTCTTCGTCCGGCTTATCTTTCGGCGAACGCGACATATAAACATCAATTCAATGTATGAAATCTGTCAAAATGAATTTCGCCTGGGAGTTGCCGACCCGGACTATCATTTTTCTTCCCGCGGCGAATGCGATCTTGATGTGAAATATCGCTGTATTATTGCGCGGGCACGTGAGGAGTATCAGGTAGGTCGATACTCGCTCCTGCTTTTTCAGGATAATCCGTTCGAGCGTCAAGACGCATTTCTATGTGACGAGAAATACGATTACATCAATTCTGTTGTCTTTTATTTTATTTTTATATTTTGCGGTCGCATAATGTGTTTTTATAGATTTTTATTATTTCTGTTTGAAAAACAGAGAAAAATTCACAGAGATAAAGAAATGAAATAATCAATAAAAAGTGAATCATCTGTGTGAATATTTAATAAGAGATTGTTCGTCGAATTAACGTTTCGCCATACATGTTCGACCGATGGATTTCACGCTCGTGTAACTTTGGAACATTTACGATCGTTCGAGAGCAGTGAGAGCACTTAACGCGTCAGTAAAATCAATTAGAGATGCCCTCCTAATATGTCGTGAGAATTTGATGACCATAAGACGCAGTCTGTTTTACGAGTGTATCGCCTCGCCGTTATTTCGTACCGATCGGTGTTCATAGACGCTTTTATGACCGAAAAATTCCGCTATACTCACATCATTCTTCGGCGTGCGTTGTAGAATGAAGCCTTTAATTGCCGAAGATTCAATCTCGAGAGATAAAGATTACACCAGTGACTCATCACTCAATTCTGTACAAGAAAATATATGTGTCTATGAAACATAACACAATAGAGATGGAAGCAAAATGTATTAAATAATGTATATTTTTACTTATAAACATAACACCGATATTAGTGCATAACTCGCTTAAAATCGGTTGATGTCTCGTAGCAAAGTTATCACGAAAAAAAATGGAACAAAATGTATATATATATATATATAAAACTAATTTATCCGGTTTGATACGGGTAATCAAGTCTCCTTAACCGCATTAACGCGTACACGCTAAAAAAAACGCGGAAATGGACGGACGCGACAATAATGCCGCGCGCGGTGCCGCGCGCTGCCGAGCGAAAGCGCTTTGATGTAGCAGGAGGAATTTTATCGTAAACGCGTACAGCACCGCGCGATACCGGTTCGATTTCTCCAACACCTTGTCACGCGCTGGGACGCGAACGCGACGGGGAATAGTATTTTTTTTTTGTTTTTTTTTTTATTCTCTTCACGCGCGCGGTTCCTCCTCCCTCTCTTCCTCTCAACGGGGGATCATGAACGGGCTCGAAGGGTGGCGGCATCGAAACGTTTCAAAACTCGGATGGCCGGCCATTAGTCAGTCACGCAACTCACCAATTAAATGTAAATGTTTGTTTATGTGTTTGGCGGGACTTGTGGACGTTTATCGATGTGCGTGCATTAAACTCCACACCGAGCTCGAGCTGCATCTGCACCGGGGAACAAAATTGCGCCGCTGAAAAGAGCTCTTTGCGATCTTACTTTGAGTTCTGATAACGCGCGGAAAGCTACGCAAAATAATATACAATCGCAACGACGACGCTCTACAGAATACATATCAGATATTGCCTTGCTGCCCGGCGAGGTGTATCCGGCAGTAGGTCGAATTACATCCGGAAACGTGGTCAGACATCGGAAGGTAATTAGATCGAGGACCAATAAGGACGGGTCGCGATTTATGTAGTGTTAAATACGTGGTCAAATGCGCAGACCGATCCTAGGACCTAGGATCTTTGCTTAATTGGAAAGCCGGGGAGTTTCCGAACAGTTTAACTGCCCTTCGGTACTATCGTCCGGCCATCGTAATGTCAGGAGGGCACCCTCGAATATTGCTTCACTGGACGCTGCCGCTAATGCGATCTCCGCTTGTCCGTCGTGCTTCTCCTAAGAGGAGAGTTATCCCGAATCCAGATTACTACGGCAAACAATGCAGAAGATATCCCGGAAGATGCGTCAATAACAGTTGTACTAAACGCTGAGCAATGTCAACGCTTTGGCTAAAGTACGATATAGTAGTAGTTGTACTTGATATTACGATAGGATTATAGGTTCTTACAAAATGTACAATATTAAATGTAGTTATTTATATTTTATATTTATGTCGCGAAATTTGCTCGTATATTTACTATTTTATTTTACACAAAATAAGAAAATCTCTATTTTAAGAAAAAAAAAACACTATAATATTAAAATAAGAATCTTACGCTTCATATAAAAGTGACAACATGAGAATCACTGTAGCTTCATTGTTTTTGAGAGAATAGTATCCCAGAGGTTGTATTAGGATGTTGTACGTTTAATCGAACGATCCTTCCGCTATGAGGGTAAAGCGTCGAATCGTTTTGGTCAGTTGTTACCTAGAGGCTCGTTCGATCTTACGACGTACAAATCTTTCGACCGCAGTAAGTGTCTCGACCGTTATAGATTGACATCGGCTGAATCTTTATTATATCGGTTGCTAGAGAGAAAAGAAACAACGAAAACGGAAATGTATTTGTCGAATTTGGAATATCGCAAAATATTGGCAAATTAATTTTATCTTCAAGTCAGTTGGAATTATGATGTAAAAAAATTTACAGCGAAGTCGAAATCGGTTATCAGTACAATTGGCTGCCTCGGGTGTAACGTTACGCGAGGGAGTAACACATATCACATTCTCACATATCATTGTCTCGGGGATATAGACGTTGCATCGCACACACCTCGCGCCTCCATATAATTCTCCTCGACCTAACGGTACGGGATCGCGAGAACATCGTCCTGCCGTCGTGGAGGGATGGCGATGAAGGGGGCGTGTGTGCGAGGTCGAAGGGGCGCGGACGCCGGGGGTGCCGACGGCGCTGATATATTCTTGTAATATTTTTCGATCATCGCGTGCTGCGGAGATTTATAAGGGAGGAAAGGCGCGCAAGGCAGCCCGCCACCTGATCGCGAGTTACTATCTTCCGAGTAGCTCCGGCCACCCCATTCGACGAGGGTGGTAATATCCGCAGAACGCCGGGGCTTTTCTCCGGGTGTCTCGCGATACCGTCGATCGTTCCTAAATTTGTTTGGCTTGGGACGGACGTGCACGCGCACGCGGATGATTTATTCCGGATAATTCGCGCGGACGATCGCGCAGTTTTCGCACGTAAATTATATGTGAACTCCCGTAAAATTGTGCGAGAAATTTACGAAGCGTTTTTATTATTTTTATTTTGCATTATTTGACCTGTCGTTTCAGTTCACGCGTGCAAATTAAAAGTACACACGTTATACATGTATAGACATTTAAATCGGAATTAAATTTACGTTTGAAAAAAAATAGATCACATTTTGAGGATATATTATTATTTGAACGAGAGCGTGCGGTATGAGAAACACACATTTATAACTCTGGGTTTTTCCACAAGCGTGCATTCTGTGGCAAAAGCAACGACGGGTAATAACACGGGCTGAAGATCGTTCAGTCTGGGACTACCGGTGTCGTTAATGAAGGAGAATAATAGTTCGATACCAATTAGCGAGAAACTGTGTCCCCCTTCTTCCGCGTAGTGATGGTAGATCGGCAATAAAAAGAAACTGCCGTAGGTAAGTAGGTATGCCTCTAGCATTAACTACCCCCGTGGCCAGTTTTACGGTATGGACCGAACCGGCCACCGTTAATTGAACGCACCGCTCGTAACAACCCTCCTTGCAACCCCCGTGTGTTGCCCACGCGCACCCTCATACGCTCTCTCTCTTCTTCGCTCCGAGCAACCTCTCGCCGTTTCAAATCTATACCACTTACTTTTATGGTTTCTAAGCCTAGTCGAGTGTACACCTTCCCTCTCTTTCTTCGGGGAATAAAATTCCACGAGCCCTTTACGCGCAAAGGCCGCAACCGCCCAATTTAGTTCGAGCCACGCATCGCCCCGGTCCTTAACCGCGTTCTCGTTCTTCCTTGTGTTTCCTTTCTTATCTCTTCTATAAGTGCTGGTGTTCTTGAATTGTCGATTTTCGTGCCAAAAGACTCCACAGATTTGTTATATAAATGTCATTGTTAGTTTACACGAGATGGTTTACACATGTTGATTAATAAAAAAGATTAATCGATAAACCACAGAGGATGAAAGACAAAAGATAAAAAAAAGGAGGGGTTGCTAGGTGGATCTGGACTCTATCCACCAGACGTCCGGAATTGACCGCTAGAATCGTCGACCACGGTAATATCGGTCTCGGGATTTTATGGCTTGTTTCGCCATTGCCAGAGGTTCTCAACGCGCAAACGTTAAAGTAAACATAGTTCGACTATCGTGTGAGCTGAGAGTCAATTATTATTTCTAAATAATGCACTGGTGTGCCAACATGTAAAAAAAATTTAAATAATTTATGTGTGACACAAATTTAACACTTGGGTTTTTAATAATTTCTTCCGTAACACATCTAATTATTTTGCCTTGATGTTCTCTTACTGCCACACGGTTGCGTATAAGTACTAAAAAAATAAATTAATATCATACGCTTCGCGATTGTGTGGAAGAGGGTTAATTGAATTAGACTGCAGCTGGGGCTCTAGAGTGTCCCTTTGCATAATCGTGCAGAAGCGAACAGGGTACTTTCGTCCTATTATAGAATCAAGTAAAATCTCGCTTGGACTAAAAGGCGCGCGCAACTTAATCGCTTAGGTGCACTTAATTTTGGTTTTATATTTTGAGAGATACATATACTATATATAATATATTGTTTAAAATTATGAATATAAATATATATATTAAATATTATGGTATTTAAAAAATATTACATTTACTTATAAGCGAATTTATATATTGACAATAAATATTTTACATATTATCTTTTCTTTTACGGTGTTGCAGAAAGATTTTCCGAGTCTTTTCATAGTAGCGTTTTCGGTAGAGAGAACAAATTAGACATTGACGCGGTCCTCGCAATAGAAGAATCTTATCTTCGCATTAGGCGTCGCCTACACCGTACTCCGGTCTTTCTGCAACCTCTTAAGGTCAGCCGCGGAGTACATTAGCGAGGTTTAAAGTATGAATGAAAAGAGCTGTGGATGCTCCGCGTTGGGTGGCTCATTCGCGGTTGTAAGGACCGCTGCCACAGGCAGAAACTTTACGAGCTCCTCTTTCTCTCTTTCTCTCTCTTTTTCTCTCTTTCTCTCTCTTTTTCTCACTTTCTCGTATCTGCCAGCTGTCTTTTCTTTCGTTTTCTTTTCCGCCTTCTCGCTCGCTCGTATATCAGCCGGTGCGGTTTTGAAATTATTTTTATGCCTTGCCGTCAAAGGCCGCCCTGTAGCACGGTGTGTATATATGCGCGCGCGTACGTCGGGGGATCGCATCGTGCAAAAGTACTGTCCAGTTCTGAATTATGCAATAATCTTACGAATCCGTATAGATGCACTTTCTAGCAAGGATATATTTGAGAATGCACTAATAAAAGCTATAAGAAGTCTCACGGGAGTGGCGTGGGTGAGTATATTTACGAAATGATTAAGAAAATCTCATTATCGGGAGAAAGTGTGGAAGCGAAGTGAGGAAGAAAAAAAGAGTAGAAAGGGACACTTTCTTATATTGTCACTAGAGATCATCTGACGAGTCTCTAGGCTGCCGCTTCCTTTCATCCGATAAATCAGCGGTCGTAAATAACATCGAGTGTCTGGGAATCTACTCTCACTTGTGACTGAACGAACGAACGGAGAAATAAAGAGACCAATAGACTGCGGAGAGCCTTTTGTCTTCTGCTATTTTAACCCTCGTGCGGAGCTGCCCCAGCTTCTGAAGCAGGGCATCTATCAATTCGACCGATCGAATCACGTTAATCCGTCTCTTATTATTACGTTTTTATTTCTCTTGAGAGATAATTTATTTATTATTTTCCTATGATGAATTCCGAGGTTTATTATTCTTGTTAAACAGATTGTATTTATTTAAAAAAAAAAAACAAAAACGTTTGATTTGAGAATTATCGCGAGAAAAACTTAACGTAATAACTTTCTTTTATCAACAACGGTCTTATGTACCCGAACCTCGATAAATCTTGAATGCGGATGATAGTCTTCAACTTCTCGCTCGAGGGAGTGCACTCTCAAAGTTCGTTGCAAAACACTCGATGAGACGCATTATTGGGGTTTTGCAGGAAGGGGAACGTGCACACGTACACACGAGAGGTCGTAAGAGTGGAATCCTATGTGTCTACCTCGGATCGAAGGGTCCTTTAGCGCGTATATATCGGGGCTTTCTTTGGGTATCACGCTGCTGGAGTCACATTGATTTATACCGGCCGTAAGATTTATGCGGAAGAGTCGCGCGATTGAGTCGCAACACGGCGCCGACTTATCGCGAGTGGGTAGAAACGACAACGCGCGAGAGAGGGATAAACGAGAGGAGGGCCAAGAGGGTTGTTGGGATGGGATGGATTGAAAAACAAGAAAAAGGAAAACAACAAGATGCCTATCGATCAACAGCAGAAATGCAGCCGCGGGATTTGCTATCAAAACAAGATTTTTTGAATACATGTAATGTCCGAATCGATAAAAAGGTACCCATTTCTGTACGTAATATATTATGAAGTAATAGCAATAATAGTAATCGGATCTCTCGATATATTTAAATGTCGCATTTGCATAGTGTTTTGCAGTAAAACTTTCGAAGAAGATAACTGCGTTATCTTACGCTCGCATGAAAAATCTGAGTGCAATGTAACGCGAGAAAAACGCGCCGCGATAAGAAGTGATAAAAAAATGATTTCGTTCAATATGTGTCGCGAGCGTGGTATAACGGCGATAGGGGCGGGTCTCGGGCGTTGATGCGGCCGCAATCCTATTGTCGCGACGAAATGCGAGTAATGAGCGTCGGCCGTCAGGACCGCAAAGCTCTCTTTATTGGTACTTTTGCGTAACCGCAATGCACGACGCCGCGGACGCCGACAAAGTCTTCTATTAATTGCAATTAGACCGCCGTCCGATAATAAATATCAATTAATGCGACGCGAACGAGTGATTTACACAGCGGTGATCGCTTTTTTTTCTGCACGCACACTACCCGACCGTAACGCGCGCTGTACGGCCGTGGGAACGCGAAGGGTGGGCGCGATATTCTGCAAAAAGAAATTAAGACCTAAACGCCCGAACTCCGCCGACCGTCACGTCAATGTCATTCTTCTTTGTTTTCCTCAAATTGCTTTCTCTTGTTCACAATAAAGGGAGAGTATTAAAGCAATACTACTTTTTGATGCTTTGAATTTTTATAGCGCAGGACGTGTATTATTGTAGAAGTAACAATATATTAACCAATTCGAAAAAAATATACACTTATATTTTTTAATTTTTGATGTCTTTTAAGAAGATTATTTTGAGTTTATTTGTAAGTTGTCAGTTTTAATAATTTAATATTTGATATTTTAATTATAATATATTTTAATATTATATTTATGCAATATTTTAATATTTATATATTTTGGAATAATGTAATATTTTTGATACAACGCTTATGTGTGTGTGTGTGTGTGTGTGACATCGGACGATAATCATCAAGTTGACGTATTACATAACTACCAAAATTACGTTTCTGCAATTTTTTATCACTTGCCTAAAACATATACCAAGTTCTCACGAAACATGCGAGACAAGCGTGCGAACAACAAAGCGCGACGAACTAGTGCCACGTTCAAGAATCACAGAAACCGAGGAAACCAGTTGCAAAAGGCCCGAGCGCACGCACAATCGTTATTACGTTCCTCGTCACGTAGCCGCGAGATGAAGTACGATAACCCCGAAGAACAAATACGATACAAGGAGCTCTGCGGATTCTTACCTGATATATGTACGTAACAGTTGTGTACGACGAAACCTGACCGAGACGCTGCGCCGCTTAATAGAGGATGATGCCTCTTATTTCGTTGACCGAGCAAAAAGTTCATATCGCGCCAGAATGTAGACGATATATTACCTACTCGTCGCCAAGAACGGTTGGCGACCATTCGTTCGCTTTTAATGCCTCGCAAAATGCGAAAACTTAGGCATGTGGTATAAAGAATCGCGATCGTCAATGTGCATCGTATAAACGGTTTAAGTTACATCGCGATTTTTTTATTCTTATAAAACATAGTTTCCTCTTTGCTTGGTTTTGCCAATTTGTACGTCAACTTGACAAAGAAACCGCGCGTGACGTACGATCGAAGATACCCACGCTCGTCTTGGCGATGCTTCAAAACTCACAACAACGGTGTACCTTTTAATGGATCCGATAAGACACTCCCTTGCTCTTCTCGCCTATTGGTAGCTATTACTTAGTCACCGATAAAGCCGGCCTCGGATTATTACCGGTGGATCTGTGACAAACGATTTGTCGGCTCTTACGAACCCGAGAATAGCTCCGACCTATCTTCTTCTTCCTCGCTCTTGCCGGCTATCTGCGTCACTTCGTGGCACGTTAATCGTTCTCAGAGTCCGGACGACAAATTGGCCGATAAGTTAGACGCTAATAGCATTTCCCGGATGTTTCGTCGGATGGTAGCAAGAGGCCCGCAAAATGAAAATCGTTCGGTATTTCTTGTCGTTTCGTTTCTGAGCGTTTCGAATGTGAGCCGTCCTTGTAATCTGTGCGAGTTAATAGGCGCGCTGAATTCCACTGTTCAATTGGATGGATCTTATTTGATGTTTAATCGAGAGTACCTCTGTACGATTGCAATGCCTCTATATTGGAATGCTTCTTGCCAGGAATGGATGTGTGAGCATTTATTGGTGTCTTATTAATAACGAAGTCGAAAGTAAAAAGAAATAAAATTGTTTGCTTGAATTGAACTAATTTGAAAATTTAAACGAATTGTAAAGTTAAATATATGTATAAAAAATATAAATACTATGATACATATACATATTATTTCACATATAATATTGTTATATTTATATAAGTGTAAGTTTTAATGAACAATATAATCCATTATAAAAAAAAAACATTTTTATTACAATGTTGAAATTAGAGTCAAATATATATCGATACTACTCACATATGTAAATATGAATAGTAATCAAACTAACGAGAGACAAAGGTAACATTATCTGATTACGGCGACATTGAATCGGCGAAGGAGAAAAAGACATCGTTTTAAAGTATGAGGCAGCAAGTCGCGCTTAAGCGCTAGCAGGTAGATTTCGTGCAGAAATAAACGATCTACGGGGCGGGCAATAATTTTCCGCGATGCGATTGGTCACCAGAAATGGTATTAAAAAATTGGCCGCGAGGTCGGAGCGTTTGTCATCGGGGGCATCGAGCCGAATGGTTCTCGAATTAAGCCTCGTTCGCACTTTCTCGAGAGTGTGCGGATTCGAAAGTGAGAATGTGTCGCGCACAGGTATCGGTCGAGGCGACAGGATGATGAAGAGAAGAGAAGTTTTGTAATATTATTCAGATATTATGTAGCAG
>QVNW01000185.1:0-43759 GCA_014825475.1 Pseudomyrmex flavicornis | reverse complement strand
TATTAAATAGTTTTTGACTTAATATTGAAGAAATTTAATAGTTGAGGAAAAATTGTTTTTTTATTTCAAGAGAGAGAGAAAGGAAAGTGTTCATTATTTTCCGAGATAATTTGCAGCATGTTTCTTTATAATGTTAAATCACGTTTGTAATTTTTTCGCAGCTTTTTTTTATATCTATACAAGCGACTTCGGTGTTATCAATACACATCAAAATTGCATGGCGAACAGCTATTTGTCATTTTAATCTGACTCGGAATCTTTAACGTGCGTGTACATTAAACCTTTAATGTTTATTAAATTTTATATTTTTCACATTCGCGTCCATGTGACTGTTTTTTGGTCTGATTACGTTTGATTCTACAAATAATAACAACAACGACAACTAAGTAAAAATTTATTAGATGTTTATTTAGTTTTATTTTAAAATAATTAAAATGTATTTTTTATTCTTTATTTGATTTATATCATATCGTATGTCAGAATATTCTTTCGTCCTCAAAACTATTTTATAAAATCTCACATTTTGTCATTACAGTATGAACGCGCAATTTGATTTTTAGGAGTAATCGATTCAGATGGTGATCTCTTCGCCGCACGTAAAGCTTCTTTCAGCGAAACCATAAATTCGGCCTGTCCAAACAGTTCTTCCACTGCGCACGCAATCGCACAACGTCTCTCTGCCTTTCGTTTACCAAATGGATTTAAGTATGACGAGCACCTGAATAATTCCTCTGCCTCTTCCCATTCGTACGTGAATTATTCTCTTTACTTCGTGAGCTTCTGTCAGATTGCGACTTCATCTTCCGATTATAACCGAATGATTGGTTGGTCTTTTATTCTTTTCTACTCGCTGCCACGTAATCTTGCTCGTATAAAAGAGAAGTAAACCTTCTTTCTTGTGTCAGTATATACGATTCGATCAGCGTTATCTGTAACGCAGAATATACATACATATGTATATATATATATATTTTGCGTTGAATGTTTTCTTTTGATATGATATCTAATATTTCTTTATTTGATATTATGTGTGCCAGATATAATTTCGCGTTCTATTTTATCTGTCATCTCATATGCGTGTTACGCGTATCGATCGTTAACGCGTATCGACTGTTCTACTTTTCGAATATGGATTACATAGCTACATGTTTACGCTTTAAAATGATAATAGTGTTACCTAAAATTGAAGTTTTTGAAAATTGTCGAAAGTTTTATTTGGACACGTATTGATGACATGTTATCAAAACATGTTATCAAATGATTTTACAACAAAGTCAAAAGATGATTTGTATAAATTGACAAGTAAAATTGTTTGCTCTGCTAAAAACTTTATTTTATATCAATACATGTTTGTTTTGCTGTATTTTTAAAGTGCATCGGTTTTGTTTCATTGACATAGTCCCGTTTTTATACAGAGAAACTCAGAAATGATAAGCACAACTTAATCCTATATATCATAATCTTACAACAACAAAACAAAATGAACATAAAACAAACTAACAAAATAAACAAAAATTTTAAAAGAGTTTAATTATGCAAATATTTATTATATAAAAACTATGTAAATATAGAAATTCGAAATGAATTCAAAAATTCATAAAATTCACGTATACTTATTTCTTACACGCACATGCGCGCAAGTTAATTTTAAAAATATATTCAATATGACGCGATTTGGAAGTAACATAATTATACCCCATGGCAAGACACAAAGTTGCGAAGTGTCGTTCGGGTTATTGCATCCGGTGATGTCAGCTCGGGCGCAGACAGTTCCCTTGATTGCTACATCGGGCCCCGAATCTTGCACGATCGTCCACGAGTTGGGAAGCGCGCGCGTTGGATGCACGTTGGTGCCAAGAGGCGGAAAGGCAAAGGACGCCGTGGGCACGGCAGCGTCTAATTATTATCGGGAAAGGGCCCTCGCCCGAATGAAGGAGGACCGGCTGCGTGGCACGATGTCGATCCTCCACGTGTGTCCCCGGCCGTGATTGCACGTCGCTCTGTTGCCTTGTAATCTCACCTCTCCAGTCTCGGTACATCGTCACCGACGACACTCGTCCTCCGCCCACACCGCGTTTCTCTCTACGCTCGTCTTTGCGCTCCCGTCATCGATTCTCGATCACCGGATATACCTAAGTGTATGCATCATCGATCCCGTTATGTAACCGATTTTCCGGTTTCTTCGGCATATCTCGCGCGAAATAAAAAACAATACGCGTAACACGGCATTTGTCATTTTGACACAAATCGGTAAAGTGGAATAGAAATGGAATAGAAATTTGATACGCAAGTGTGTGATTCTTGCTGTATATTAGAGAGTAGGTATATCAAACCGATACATCTATGTGAGAGTTTTAAAGTTTATAATATTTTTATCAGTTAGAATACACGCTCAGTCTCAACAAATTTTCTTATGAATTTTATCTCATAAAGAAAAACGATACTTTTATATTTACAACTGACATTTTACGTTATATTAAATTTTATTATTTTATACATTTTTTTACTTAACAAAAAATGTAGAATTGTATTTCAGTGCTTTTTTTTTGTTTTTAATTAGCATGACTCTCACGTTTGTTACAAATTGAAACAGTGAGAATATGTTGCGTGAGTTATATATAATATCTTACAAGTTTTCGATTTCAATCGCGAGTCGACCCGGAGCTCGAGTCACTGGAATTTCATTACTGCGCTTTACGCGCGTATACATTACTCCAATCGCCATTATGAAGGATCGTTCAATAATGCGTTTAACGTAATCTCACGGTCCTCCCCTTGAGCCTTCGATACATCTTCATCCTTTGACATCCTAGTAGTACGCCTCTCTCGCTCTCCTGTCATTCATGTTGATATCTCGGACACACGAGTGTCATCGAGTACGGTTTCTCCACATCGATTCTGTTCTAATCGGTATTACGCAATCTGTTCGCTTTCATTGTTAGTTCTTCCTCGACGCGATTTTCAAACAGTACTGAATTAGTAATAACCTGTGTGTGTGTGTGTGTGTATGTGTTGTGATCGATACTTAAAAAAAGGGGATGTTACGCATCACACTAGAGTAAGTAAATATTATTCAACAAATTGAGATTCAAAAAAAAAAAAAAAACGTGAAGAATGTAATTTTATTATTTCTTTCGAATGTTTGACCGAGTTTATATCTCCCGCAAGATTAGAATTATAGTTTCTTTTAACATATGTAGCATATTTGATGTCAAATTTGACGTTGACAATATTATTCCACGTTGTCTTTTATAGCATTTTATAGTTTTAGCAAAGATCTGTCGTCGGCGAAAAGTTCGGATATTGATATTTATCGCATTATATCGGGTTACAGATATTTTCTTGAAGCTCTCTCTTTTTCTCTCTTGTACGTTCTACTGTCATGTCCACGTTTTATTCGTATAATCGACTTGGCATTACGATTACGGATTTATTCCATTTGATAGTAGTCAGCGATACTGCGGCGTTTCAAACTGTCGACGCGAATGACAGGAACGACGGCAGCGTCAAAGAGCGAGAAAAGACGCGACATTGTCATAAAAGGAGAACATGTCAGATTATAGACAGCGCAGTAAATATGCAGTTCCTTATATACTGAGAGAATAGAATAGTTGCACTTATTGTTTCTCACGAATATAGGTATATCTTGAATTATGTTTTTCTAATAAATTATAAGTGCGCGTATGTGTGTGTGTGCAAAGCGAGTTACAAATAAACTTGATGTATCAGTAGTTCACGAAAGTAAGAACTCGATCGTACTTATTTTCTCGATGAGAAAGTACAGGAGAACCTTCTTCAAGAGCGAGAGATGTTCTTGTTTTTTCAATTTTTACTCTTTTATAATTGAATGACCGCTCGCAGCACCGTCTTTCTCATTGAAAAAGTTTTTCATCTACCGTCTGCGCGCTGCTCACTTCATCTTCATATTTTATTCCCTAAGAAGCACATATAAAGTGAACTCTCGGCAAAATAAAAACCAATTTATATCGATCTCGAGTCGAAACCGCACGGAATCCATCCACTTTCAGGCGGCACCTGACTTTAAACAAATCAAGCTTTTAAATCAGAAAACATTAGTATTTTGTTCGCGTGGTCGTTTACGCGGTGTAAATTAATTTTATTTTCACCCGTTTGCACACGCGATGCAACATATAAAGATCAGTTGCCGGGTAGTCACAAAGGTAAATCTACCTTAGGTTTTTATTTAGTTTCATATATCTCGTGCGGAATATTTTCATAAAACAAACGCGCGCATCTCTCTCTCTCTTTGAATTTTTTACGCAAACAGTGCAAATTTTACTTAAGTTTAGATTTTAAAATCTTCACATTACACGAAAAGAAAATATCGTATTGTTTTATATAATAATCGCGATATTGTATATTGTATAAGAACGAGATTTTATTTTATAATAGTTAATGTTTAAATACGTATTTCCAAATTAATCCATTGAATTTTACGGTAACATTTTCCTGCAGATATAAGACTCGATTTTAAATATCGTCATTTTATTGATATTTACATAAATGGTATTGATATTTACATAAATGCCACAGTATCGAGATGCGCACACGTGTGTGGAAAGATATCGAAGCCGGTGTTACGACAATATGAGAAAGCTGTTGGGCCTGATCAAGTCTGATAAAAACTAAAGTCGAATAACGCGACAAAACAATTAGAAATTATTATTTTCACGCACGTTACACGCATCTTTCACGGGCTACAAATTTGGCTATCGTTATCTCTTATACTTACGATCTTAAACTTGTGCGCGACGGAAGAGTCAGGTGCTGATCAAAACACGATTATAATCGTACCACCAATACCGATACTTACGGCCGATGAAAGCGATCAAATGTATATGTGCGCGCGCGTGGCCTTTTCGGTCAGAGATGCATAATAGCGTCGATCACCCGCTGGCTTTCTCCTTGTGATCCTGACTAGTCACCGTTCAACAATAAGCGCCTTCAAAGCAAGAACTTAGCCGCGACAGGCGGCCACGTTAACCGATCGAAAGAGACTCTCATTAGCTCTCCTTTATTAACGCAACCCGACTATTATATATATATATAAATCTTTCTCCCTATCTCTCCGGGCTCGAAAGCCGCCATGTCAATAACACTTCAAACAATTTGTCGTTTAAGAGAGAGTTTAAGACATTACACTTATATTATTTCTTCATTATGTAAAAAGAAATATTTAGAAGCTCGAGAGAGTTGTTTTTAATAATTGTTTTTTGAAAAACTCGAGTGTTATTTTGTTTGTATAATCGTTTTTTTTTTTTTTGTTTGTTTTTGTTTTTTTTCAACGAATTTTCACAGAGTGAACAGCAGAACAAAATTTAAAAAATAAGAAATACATAATAATGTATTTCGTGAGAGGTCCTTCTCTCACTCACGTCGGGCATTCTAGGTGCAATTTTTAGCAGCAATATTTCGCGACATACTTTTGGGCCGGGAGTAAAAAGCGCTAAAATCACACGGCGGCCAAATGGAATAAAATCAACACGTCGAGTTTGTAATTTGCGAAAATGTCCGAGGCCGGGCGTCGCCGCGTACACGTTTGTTTGAGCACTTTCAATATTTATGCCGTTTCTGAACGCGTAAAAGCTCCAATAAGCCCGGCTTAATCGTGCAACAGCATTCACGGTAGCTGCTAATCCGTTGGTGAACGAATAATTGAACGAGCATCGAGTTGCTACCTTTCGGCGGACAGATGCGGGGGAAAGGGGGGAGGGTAAATGAGGGAACGCGAACTGGAGCATTATCGAACTGTTCCTATATTATTATAGTAGCTTGCGATATAGAGCTGCATCTGATGGCGATTAGGCCAGTATCAATTAACGCGCGTCCGCCTGCAATTGCACGCATTAATCTCTCTCCCTTAACGGGTGTCCCTAACAAACGGCAGTAAATCCGCCGGCTCTATCTCGCGTTTGTGTACACATGCACGATCAAATATTCTATTAATCGCGCACGCTCGTCAAATCGTTATCGCCCCGTGTCACTCGTACTACGCCGCGAGTTACTGCTAATGAGAAACGACGAGCGTGGAATATTAATCCGTCGCGGGCGAGTTAACTACATGAATTTTTTAGTGCATTTCGCTGCTCTTAACTCTGGCCGCGCGAATTATTTGGAAGTTGAAGCACTGCAGCTTTTTCCGGGAATAAAATTCGTTGGGAAACTTCGCGCAGTCAATACACTTTGCTTCTCTTCAAGAGAGTGCGCATTAAATATCAAGATTCGACTTTTCTTGAGTTTCCTTTGTATCAATTCTTGCGACTTTTCTTTCAAAGACTTTATTGCCAAGAGAGAAAGAGAGAGAGAGAGAGAGAGAGAAAAGTCAGTCTCCGAAAAGACTACTCGCGCAGCTTTAAGAATCATTTGAGATCAGTTGTTGCTTCGGTTAAAGTGACTCTAATCAGCAATTCTCTCTTCCCTGTTCTAGATCGTAGTTCTAGTGTAGACAGGCAAGGAAAATGGAATTAACTGCGGTCAGCGCTCACCGAAATTGGCTCCGACGAAGGGATAACGTGAAAAGCTCCATTCTGTGTAAAAGTATCCGCTTACTTTCCTGACTATCGCGAGCAAAATGTTTGGGAAATGCACTTGGTGCGTATGTTCGATAATCTCGATAAGCGTTGTAGTTGCGCTTTTAAAATAAATGATAATTGGCACACGAGATCATTATCTCTTTGAATAATCGTTTAGCATTTTAAAGCCCATTTACTCATCCAAACAAACAGTGACATGCCGCACTGTTGTTAAACCTGTAAGAGTACATAATATATGCTGTTAGTAAATCACAAGAGAAATATTTGCAGAGGCAAAGAGTTTATTTTAATATTATTTCTTTTTCTTTTTTTAATTTTTTTAGAATTTATTAGAATTTACAGTAAAAAAACACGCAATGAAACATAATATGTGCATCTAATTTTCATAACATAATTCTTTTAGCGCAATGATGCATGTGTTTGATTGTTTATATATATATATTTGTTTCTTTCCTTAATTCTCAGAGCGAACGGGATTTGGATCACGAGGTCGTTTAAAAAATAAAATGTTAACGGCGCATTCGTTCAGATAATGAAGACCATTAAAGCAACATTCGCGACTAATTCACGGTATATTTGCAAGAAGCATCATCTATGCTTCTCTGTATCTTATCGCGGCATCTTTACCTTGCGTAACTGCTCCATCCGGCAATAAGTAACAATTAGTGCGGCTCTGTTTATTCTTCCCCGTGTTGCGCTGTCTACCGTGTTACCCATTAAAACGCGTGCCTTCGCGAGATAAAGAGAGAGAGAGACTCCAATTACACCTTCGACTGCGCGTTTCGCTAAAGCTTTTTATTTCGCACTTCTTACAGACGCCACCTTGTTACACTCAGAATTCACACCGGAAATTATGCGATTAAACAATAAAAATGTATTCCTTAATGTGTTAATTTGCAGCCGAGTTTTTCTGAGCGAGACGTACAGTCCGAGTGCAAATTACGTTATTCTCACGTGTTCTTACACGTTATTCTTGTGTTATCATTTTATTATTGCAACATTGATAACGTTTCTCATAAATAGTTTTGCTTCTTCGGTGCGCCTTGTAGATATCGCGAACTTGTAGCGCCAACTCATCGGGAGACGGACGAGAAGATTGATCGTTTCTTTAATATCGCGGATTTACGGTGGAGGCGCAAATCTTTTTTTTTTTTTTTTTTTTAATCTCGAGCCACGCAACCGTGAACGTTTGCAGAAAACCACGCAAGGTTACCTTTGCGAGTGGTTGCACGCGTCAAAATCGATAAGCGCGTGTTGCGCGAGAAATATATATATATATATATATAAACATTAGTGGTTGTTACATAGCGAGCTAACGATCATTATCGCGTTCGTACCGTAAGAGCAATAACTGTGGTGGATGTATGATTTTCAGATTTGAGCGCACCGGAAAAAAACATGCGATAAATAACGTGAAACGAATTATATGTTGCCGCAAAAAAAAGTGACGTAAAATTTGCACAGCATTTTTCAATGGGAATTCTTTCCATTTCGCAATCGGCGGAAAATGCGCGCGAGTGATTGATAATGCGATGTTTACCAAAACCGCGCACGTTGTTAAGAAAGTGTTTCCATTCTCGGATAATTTACATATTACGCTAGATTTATAGCGAAAACTGTCGGTGATAAAAATCTCTCTCGAACCTGTTCATTTTTTTTCAATTTTGTTTGTTTGTTTGTTTTTTTGTTTTTTTTTTTGTTTTTTACACGGGAAAAACACCTGACAACCTGTACATCAGTATCAATGAAAATACACCTGCGGCCA
Source organism: Pseudomyrmex flavicornis (assembly GCA_014825475.1). Lineage (NCBI taxonomy): Eukaryota > Metazoa > Arthropoda > Insecta > Hymenoptera > Formicidae > Pseudomyrmex > Pseudomyrmex flavicornis. Next base: position 35,440 of record QVNW01000185.1, on the reverse strand, counting down.
GGGACAGAATTATACTCCCTTATAGTTTTTAATGTCTCTCGAGACGCATATCGGCGCCGGTTCGTATTACGCGAGCACGTTATCCGAGACACACATATAGACACGCACGTGTTCACGGAGTGAATTTCACACTCACACAGCGCCAACTTGCGCGTGTATATCTTTACGTATCCCATAAAATTTCATCTCCGTTACGAGCGACGTGTGTTTCGCGAGAAGCCTTGAGAGCCATTGGAATAATTGAACGGAATGGCGGGACGCGGAAGATTGCAACGCACACACGTGTATATACATGCGCGGTGACACACGTAACACACCATCGAATCGACACCGAGAGGCGATCGTGAATGGAAAAGCGAGTCGGGGCATTTTCAGCTAATCGTTAATTTCGCGCGCTGTATCGTCTCTCTTGCTTGAGTTCCGGCTGAATTCTCGCAATATGGCGCCGACATTTCGAATCACCTGTAAAGCCGACCGTCGCTGTATAGTCGAGATCGGATTAGAACTTGGCCGATCCCTGTAATTAATTAGTCCCTCAAACTGCCTGCGGTAATTTTATGCGACCGCTTTGTGAAACTTTGGAAAATCGTCGAGCGCGATACAGAAATATATTAAATATAGAAATTTACTCAGTTCCCAAACTTTCGCAACCATACGATAGATATATATATATATATATATACACATGTCTATTTTATGCGATAATGTTCATTAATCTAAAGCGCGGGAATGTATTAGATTGTGGTCGCGCAAAGCCGTTTAAATTGTTTCTTTTAAGTAAAACTATAATGTATATCCGCGCTGTGTCAATTTGGTATTTCTATATATTACACAATCGTGAAATACCTCGCGAGAGTTTAAAAGTACAGATGATTCTGAATGGAAGTGTTGGCATTGTGTGCGATGAGAATCGAATAACGCTGGAGGAGAAACGCAAACCGACAGTATCTATTCATGCCGTTCCACCTTTCGCTTGCTCTTCCACGCCTCGTCTCACAGTTGGTAATGGAAATCTTCCTTCGTACACGAAGAGGAGCACAATTAGAAGCTTTTTGTAGGTCGCGATCTTAATTACGGGATCGATCGATCGCTCGAGTCGCTCCGGGGGCGGCGCGACCCTTCGACAGCCGGCCGAAGGACGGTCTGAGGAGCAAACCTTGATGAGGTTGGAATATATATACATACACGCATATACATGTATTCTTATCCATGGTTGAGAGAAAGAAGAGAGAGAGAAAGAGAGAGAGAGAGAGAGAAAGAGAGAGAGGGACTCCGGGCGGTCGAGATGCCTCCCGTTGAGCAGCGTTCTACCACCCGCGGTTCTTTGTCCTTGTTTAGATCCTGCGCATCCCGACAGACCGGCGGGCTTACCAAAAGAGACCATTATATCAGCTCGCAAAGGCCCGCTCATTAATTCCCATAAAACGATCGAGGACCGTGTGCCATTCCGTTCTGCAGCCGACTCGCCCGGAGGCGGAATTCGCGCGCATGTATCTCGTAATATAGAAAGAAATGCCAAAGCAGTTCCCGATAATAAAGTTAATCGAGTTATTCGCGAAAATAGCGAATATAATACAACAATTTTCTTCTCTTTCTCGATTATCTACACTTAGCTATTTCAGAATTTCGATGATAATCTATTTTATTCTCGTATTAATCGCGCTAAACTGATGATAAACTAAACACTTTCGCGGAAAATGAACTGACAATTTTTGCACAATTCTCTTTTGTCTTCTTCATATTTTGTTGCAAACAATCAAAAACAATATATGTCGTGTTTAAAAAAAAAACCAAATTAATAATTGTGTCCGGATAACTGTACTGAAATAATATGCGTATTTTATAACAGCTATTATTAAAAGTTGTGTGTCACTTATGGATCGTTGTGACGCACATATCGTGTAAAAGCACGTGTATATTATATATATATATATATATTTATTTATTTCGCAAGTGTGTATGTGTGTGTGTGTGTACGCGAAAGTGTGTGCGCATAGGTTTTCGACGTGCCGAGATCGCACGTATAGCTCTGAAAGGATGCAAGGGTATGGATGAAGGCTCTTCGTGGACGTTTGAATTACGTCTCTTGAATACAGGCGAATTCAGGTTTGACCTCTATCTGTGGCTCGGGATGAAGATATATCCCAAGCAGTTCCACGATTTGGCTTTTCACGTAATTCGCAAATGTTAGACCGACATCGAACGAGCACGATCTTCAGCACATTCGCACCATTTGCTCCACACGTGCATACAACTCGTAGGTGCGAGAACACGCTGTTTCCCCTAGAACGCATAAATCGATCCGAATTAATTAAATTTCTAGAATCTGGAGAGAGATCGCGCATCTTCTCTTAAATATCAGCGATAAATTCACTACGCGCGCGTAGTTTATCTACTTCTCGATAACAAATTTACGATACAAATTCTGGATTATAACCGACGTGCATATATGTTTGTAAACGACGAAGATTGCGACTTAAAACGAGCACTGATAATTAAGATATACTAGAGATTTCGTTTACATTTATCGCCTTACGCTCGGAGATTATCCCCGAGTCGTTACACGATCCGTATTCATACGACCGGCGATATTCTCAACAAAGTCGTATCCAACTGTGCTCAAAAACTTTTTAGCTCTTAGCACATTTACCAACTCCAGCTTTTGATACCGTGCAAACCTCTTTGCTTATCTATCCGTATCGTAACAAAATGCAAATCTATGCAACATGCTGTGTTGTGAGTCATTGCGGTATTTAGTAATCAGGAAGTAGATCAGGAAGATTAAAGATAATACGGTTACGTGTGTTGAGGACTGTAACAAAATTAAACCGAGATTAAAACCATTATATACAGTCTCGTTGTGAACGAGTTCTCAACTTTATTCTGATATCGGTCCATCAGTCATTTTGATTGAGTTAATACGATAATAATTGCCAACAATTTTCGCAACAAACAGTTTTCTCTCTCTCGTGCGCCTAAAAGATTAGATGAAATTTCGCGAAAACATGTGAGTGAAATCGAAACGGATTATAGCAGCTGCGAATCGACGCGATCTTTTCGTCGATCAGAAATCTGAGACTCCCAAGTCAAGTTGAATCACGCTAGACAGCGAAAACGTCAACGATCTAAACGAGCGGATCGGAGCCAAAGTGGCGTGTAATTTTTCAGCAATTAGAGAGGAAACCTCTCGTCGATCGAGACTGGTGTGCCGCGGTTTGACCAGCGGCTCTTTCTCTCTCTCTCTCTCTCTCTCGCTCTCGCTCCTTTCCTCACTCTCGTCGATCTCTCTGTTCTTCCTTCTCTCGAGTATAATGGCCCTGAGCTCGATAATACACGTCGTGCCTTTTGACAGATGGTGCGAGGACCGGCAAATTGCCGCTTTAAGCTTGTCCGCTGCGTTTATCCCTTCTCACTCTAATGCGAGAACGCGGCCTCGAGAGAGTGAGAGAGAAAGAGAGAGAGAGAGAAAGAGAGAGATGTTGTTTTGATAATTTATTGAAATCGTCGAGGGTCTAAGTGCCGCGCCGCGCGCTCTACGTAAGAGCGCGGACCTACCGTCCGTGAAATATATGGCCCTGCGAATTACACGAGACGTCGGACCCGCGTCAGTGGGCAAACCGACGATACGAAATTTCCCGGTGGAGATACGAGAGCGTTGCCGCACTGATATTCTCGGGGTATATAGAATAGCTGCAGCACGTATCTCCTGGCATGGAGTATCTCATCAGCACTCAATGAAGTTTTAACCCTTTCACAGGTCAGTTTCTCTCCCTCTCTCTTTCTCTCTCTCATCGTAAGCATGTTTCTTCGTTTGCAATATAGAAACATGTGGTTTCAAAATAAGCTGTTAAGAACAATTCAATCTTCTTCAAAGTGTATTTTGAAAAATCGAAATATATGTTCGACTAATGTTTTGCGCGAATTTATTTAGGCAGATTTGATAGAATAAAATTTTTTGTTCATTTTCTTACTTTTTTAATATTCTTTACCGTTTTAATATTTCTTACAATTTTTATTATCCGAAAAATAATTCACGAGATTGTCAGTCACGTTCGCTCAATTCAAGTGACTTGAATATTTTCAAGATCAGAATCCCGCCCGCGAAAAAGTAACAAGCGACGAGCAAACATTTCAACTTGTACAAATGTAAGACAGCGGCGGCGGCGCGGAATTTGTATTCAATCCGAGATCGCAATTCGGCGGGATTAAAAGGACCTTGATTTAAACGGGTCCGGGATTATCGGGTCCTTCCGCTATCTCGCACGTAGACTGCATAAAACGCAATCGTATCTTTCGAGCCGCTATGTTAAGTCCTGTGCATCGTGATTCCGTTAAGACGGCAGAGATTTAATATCGCTCTTATCTGCGCGCTATCGGCGGCAGCGATTAAGGGTTTTCATTACATCTCGTTTGTATTCGCGTGCGCGCGCGAAGTTTTCCACAATTCTGTATCTCGAAATAATCGAATTCCACATCTCGAAATAACAAGGAGTTGTTATGATATTCAATCTGTTTCCCTCGACACAGCTGCATGTCGAGAGAGAAATAAAATCTCGAGCTCTAATTAGCCAGGTGTTTACGCGTTATTACACCCTTGCCCCGGTTCGCGTCGAGCTCATTGAAAATGGACGTACAATTATCGAGGAACTTTGACGAAGTCGCGATAGTCTGATGTAAAGCAAATAAAAAAAAAAAAAAGAAAAAAAAGTCATTGCCTGCATTTTTATTGCAGGCGTCACTCGTGCTGGTTCTAATAACGGCTTCTAGCCGAACAGGCTGAATTTAATAGCTAATCTATTGCTCTGAAGGACGCGGAAATACGCCCGTCAGTCACGTCACGATTTTGCGCGACATCGCGATGACGGAATTATTCCGCAAATTAATTCACTATTCTGCCCGTCGCATTTTCCTACACGTCGATCAGCGGTGTTATACTCGCAGGATTTTTATCGGCAATCACACAGAACGAAAAGAGAGGTTTAAACGCTATTGATTGTGAAAAGCTGATATGTATGATAATAGCATGGAATTTATTACATATTTTAAAATCATAGCTCTCTCTTTCTCTCTTTTTCTCTCTTATTTTCCTTAACGCGTAATCTTTGAAAGCTTACATATCTATATATTACGACGATTGTTACTGTATACGATATAATTAGATATCAGTGATCGAAAATTGATTTTCTGAGATTACGATGAAAATATAGTTACGCAAAGATATAAAACTAACTCTCTCTATGCGCGATATATATCTCTGGGTAGCACAGAAATTTTTCCGATGATTGCTTCGTTTTTATTCGGCGCTGCCGATTTGATCCAATTTATGTTAAACTGCTCGAAACCCAAGAATCATAAAAGATCGATCTTCCGTTTTATTCGTGCAACTCGCTCATTTCTCTTCCCGCTCGGGGAATCTCTATCAAAACGGGACGTGCATCGACCCGGTACTATGGAAATGAATAAATAATCAACGTCTAAACTTGGTTAAACGATATTGCGCTCCTAGAAGCCGCATCGCGTCGCGCAGCGCTAGATCCTGCATCCATTTACTTTTGAAAAGCGGTCTCTCCGTGCCTTCGTTCTATTACTCTTCTGGTCCCTAGAATGATTAAAGTGCCCGGATGAAAGATTAAAAAATGTTATGCAGCGCGCGCCACTATAAGCGCGCGAACAGCCAAAGAGCGCGATTGCGCGCGTCCCGAATCGGATTTTGATGTCAAAAGATCATGTTACGTGCCAATTTGAATGAGCTCTCACGCTAACAAAGTCATTCTTCGTCCAAAATGGTAAGTGTCGCAATCATTCGCGTTCTCTGTTTTTAATTTTATCAAAGCAATTTTTTTCTATCTTTCAATCATTACGAAGAGCACGTCGCTTAACGCGAACAGTTCTGCAATGTTTAAATTTGAAAATAGTAAACTCTGATGTTCCTAAGAATGTGCTAACTATTGTTTTTTTTTCTTTCTAACGGAACGTAGTCCGAAATTTGTATAATAGTATCGTAAACATTTTGTTACAAATTGCCTCGAGTCGAAACTTTCGACATCAATCTCGTGAAAAAGGTTTCATTCGATAATTGCGGCTGTTCCGCGAAACAAAGAATAACATTTTGTATTTTTGCACGCGCGCACAAGTGCGACTCGTTTCGCGGCTGTTTTCTCGGTGGCGGCAATTATCAAAACGGTAACGAACGCGACAGAGACTGCCTTCTCTGTAATTGCAAATAATTGAATGAAAAGTGCCGACTTCGTGCAACAGGCGAAACGTCAGTGCCGGCCTTTGACGTACCGACGTGTCGTTTCGTTAAGCCCGCGTAGTGATGGCGACGATGTCCTCGCGCGTATTATAGAATATTTGATACATTACGTGAACGGAGAGAGAGAGAGAGAGAGAGAGAGAAAGAAATTGAGAAAAAAGAGAAAATATTTATCAAATCTAATACATCTAATATTTATGATCTTATTCTCCTAAAGAAAAAATAATGAATAATTATTTTTAACATATTAAAGCGTTTTCATATATAAATACTATATAACTAAATATAATACACACATAATTTAAATGTAATACACATACGCATATTTTTTACTATTGTAAAACATCATATTATTTTCGGTTGTTTTTATATATCAATAATGTTATTTATTTTTTTATTATATACTGTCAATGGTTTTGGAATAAAATACAATTAATTTATTTACAACTTTTACTGCCTCACAGTATTTTGAATGTAAATGGTCGCGATTTTATTCAAAAATTGCAGGACACAGCCGTCGCTACTAAATACATATGTGTATGTATGCCTTCTCGTCACGTTCGCGACGCACACTACTCGGCAGAAACACAAAAACTCGTACACGAACGTGGAAAGCGTTGCACCCGCGCCTCGACGTTCGACGTGCATTACGCGGATGCAGCGGCGCGCGTCGACGTCGGAACGCACCGCATACGCATTGACAAGGCCGGTTTTTTTCGTACGCAGATGCAAAATGAAAAATGACGCAGAAAAAAAATAAGAACCGATAATTACAATTGTTGTAAAATTTGTGTACATGTGCGTTGTAAAGTATTGCTTAACTGCAGTTTCTCTTAGTAAGACTTGTTGTAAGAAAGACAAATAAACTGAAAAATTACTGATAACACAACTCTTATAAACATCGTATTGTAAAATCACACAGACATCGTATTGTCTAATTACACGCATTTATGTTACATAAATATATACATACTGTTTAAAACAAGTCGATTAGATGAGTAAATGAGTATAGGTATTTTCTAATTTTGACTCGATTTAATCAGTTAAGTCCAACAGTTATCGGCACACAAGACTGGAAGATATTTCTCGATGTGTTTAATCTGCGAAAGATCGTGATAGTGTAAAGATTGATATTGTCAAGTATCACTATCGAATAAGTTTGTGATGAGATAGCTTTAATATCTCAAATGTTTCTGTTCAAATCTCTTACTTGAGAGAGCTTCATTTATGAAATTGCGGAAAATATGATAAAGCAATATATTACATATACACACACATACATACGTTTACATGAAAATATATATTTTTTACAGAAGTTTCGAGCATAAATCAATTGTCGCCGCTTTTCTCCGCCAAATTCTTTGGATCTTCGCGGATGTAACACTACAATCACATTTAAAATTGGTCGCAGGTAAATATTAAATCAATTATTTTGATTTTATTTATATTATCTGATAAATGTAGGTTTATAGAAAAAAAAAAACAAACTAAACACGTACTTGTTGCCGATTTTCATTTAAGTGTCATTGGCGCTATAATTGTAAGCGCGATTTTCGCGAATAGTTCCAGTCGATACTTTAATCGTCGAACTGGCCGAACCATTGCTTCTCACCTTGCCCGAACCAGGACGCAAAAAAGAGAAACAGGGAACGGCGAAGAGCGGTTGTTTCTTTAAGTGTGGACGCCAGCAGGCAAGTGGAATCGCTTTAATTTCCGCGGCGAACGTTGTAATTAAGGGCCCTAGAGCGCACAACGCTCTCTCGCAACAATTAAAATAATCACTAGAGTGCCGCGCGACTACGAAACATTTAACTCGCTACGTAAGAAAACATCTTGTGATTTAAATCGATAGTTTTTGGGGCGTAATCGAGCCCGCGTGTGTTTCTCCCTTTCTTTCTCCCGTGATCTTAAACATTATTGATTGCTCCGGCGCTGCGGCACGCGGAATAACGATAAATTAGAGCCGCGTGCGAGTCACTTTTCTGTGAATTTGGCCTATTCGTAATAACACGCTAAATCGCGCTTCGTGGCGGCGAACTTGATTGCGGCCGCGGGCGCAACCTTCCGAGGTAACAAACGTCAGCGTAGCACGACAGGGATTACGCGCCCTCGGGACAGCGACCTTGTAAAAATACGCGGGAAACGAAGCAACGATGAAAGGGAAGAACCGAGTCCAACGTAAACCAAGAAACTAAGAATGTGAGAATATAAACGATATGTTAGGAATATATTCTGCTCGACATATCATGAATTTAAATTGGCGAATCTCATTTAACGGTGGAAATGAGAAGCATATAGAAGAAGATATATAGAGAATAAAGGACTATGTTATAGAGAGAGAAATATATATTGAAATTGCTTTAAGATGTCGAGGCATGTTACGCATAATATGAAATCGTGTTGTATAAACTTGTATATAAAACAAGTCTTTAGATTCACACATTAATAATATATTTTATTCAAGAAATATTTAAATGTAATACATATTTTTACAAAAACACTACTGTGTTGTAGAAATATCTGTTTCTTAATATGTAGCCGATCGACACACACTTTATTTGCAATAATTATATACAAAATGAGTTGCGAAAAATGGCGCGCGGCGAAAGAGGAAGACGAACGAGACTGACGGGAAATTACTAGGCTGGGAATTTTGGGTACGAGCCAAATTAGGTTTGGCTTCTTCTCTCTAAGATTGCGAGAGGAGCAACAGTTGTCTTTCACCTATTTCAATTCCCCGATACTTCCGAACCGTAGAGAACGTGCTACTTCGCGGCAGCGGCGGCGGCTACGGCGGCGGCACAATTCTCCATTGTGCCGTCGACAGTGCAGCGTAATGTCAGCAAACGCCTTGAAAGATCCCCGAGGGGAGTGTGTTCAAAAGACCATTGTTCCGCCCGTGAAACAAGTGTACGAGTCATTCTTTTAAATTTGATTTGGCCGCACATCGGCGCCGCAGTCATGCGTCTCTCTTCTTCCCTCTTGAATTTTGTTTCCCTCTCTTGACGACTCGTCGAAATCGCTAAAAATGTTGCTGACTAAATATTCGCTTTCATATTAGCAATCGCGGGTTTTACAATACACACTTGAACGCAGATAAGACAAATCCAAAAGAAATTACAAAAGAGAATTACTAATAAAAAAAGAAATTAAGCTATAATTGTCTTCTAAGTAAAATAATTAATAATCAAGAAAGTAATTAGTTTTTACTTAGATAATATTTTATTATATTAATATTACTTTATTAATATAGTTACATTACTGGTTTCCTACATTCTATGAATATCGGATTTTAGATTTTTTAAAATATTAAATCGGTAACGAATTATATCTTTTTTTTTATTTTTGAGATTGTCGAAAGTCGAGATCGGACTTTCTCATCGTCCTTCATGTAAGTTCACGGTCGTAACCTTGAGTTATCTGCTTGCAAATTAGCACCGTCGATTCTTTGAGGGATATAGAAGATACGCCGTCGGATACGATGTAATAAAAATGGAAATCGGCAAGAGAGAAAGAGAAAGAGAGAGAAAGAGAGTATCCTGAGAGATTTTCAAGAGCTACGGGAGATTTTCGCGCGTAGCACTCGCCGATAAATCAGAGGTTTAACCCCGGATGATCCTAACAAGGACTTTGCGAGCTCTTATCTGGACCATATTGATTTGCTCCGACGTGAAAAGTAGTTAAAAACTATCGCGCAGTTCTCTATGATGCAACTCGCGAAGGTGATAAATTTCCTTTTAACGACGCCCTTATATAAGAGACATCTAGCAAACGTCTTTCTGTCTTTCAAGAACAGAGTAACACCTGACAAATTTGCGTTTAATATACCGCGATGTTTCGCGCGTATATCTTGAAATACGCAAAACTAAGAATATAAAATATAAACCTAGAAAAAGAGACGCGAACAAAATTATTCACGGGATCACGTAATCGGGTGTCAGTGATTTTTAGAAAAGTTCAGTCAACTTTTAATATTTATTTTCCAAGCTGTATATTTTTATTGCGCGATTTTATTTTATTTTTTTCCGAATACAAATGTCGATATCGCGTTAATGTGTCGCGAAGTTACGCAATTTTCGGAGCAATCAAAGACTTTGATGTCTCGCGCTAAGAACGAAGCGCCGCGTAACTCGGCGGTATAACTTTATTTGAATTAAAACGGTCTGTATTCGCGAGAATTCAGGACTACGACACAGAAAGCACCACGCCGCGGCACAAAGGGATGAACCCATGGCGTATTTAGCAGACACTTCGCAAAGATATATGATTCGGGCAAAGTTCGCCCGCGGCAAGAAATAAAAGTTTATTCACATCCGAAACTTTCTTCGCGATATTCGCAATGACAGTGGTCGGGGAAGAGACCGAAGGGGCGAGGATAAGGAGGGAGAAGCGGGAGAGGGAAAGAAATAGCGGGAGCACGCTTCGTTTCGCTCCCGCTTCCATAAGTTCTGAGAGTAGAATTTCCGTTATAGGACAGACGTACTTGTCATGTAGATACTTGGCCAAGTAGTACTTCGCTTCGTTTTCAGTCAAAGTGCCTACGACGACGACGAAATGATTCAAAGGCCACAGTCAGTCGTGATTCTTTCTTTCGTTCTTTTTTTCCGGGAGTATAAATGTTCGAGTCGGAAAAATGCCGGCACGTATATACATGTATATACACACAGTATACTGTATTTTTACAGTACGTACACTCTGTTTGGAATCTTGCGAGACTTCTCTTACCTTTAAAGAATCATAAGAATGTCACATTGCGAGGAAAATGTTGCATCGAGAGAGCAAATTGAATTAAATTTATTTTTAAAGTCGTGATTATTATCATTATCATTATTATTTTTCACAAATTAAAGTGTGTATTTAATAATTATCAAAAGATATTTAACACATACCGATTCGACGTTTTAAACGATTCTGTAAGAGAAATGTTAGATTAATTCTCTCACATGTGTTTTATTTTACTATTGAAATAGCAGAATTTTCATTCTCAGTTGGTAGTTTAAGAAAAGAAATATCATCACATCGTGAAGTAATTGAAAAACAAAACGTTTTCGGTAAATTCAAAACTGCTCGTTGTGAATAACAAAAACAATGATAAGGCAGGTCGATCTCGAGCAAAATAGATGATCGATAATAAAGAATTTCTGTGACTTTTCGCGACTGAAGAAAACTCAAGAGTTCGAAACGTCTCGCATCTTTATTATATTTAAATTTAACGAAATATATACTCGAATCTTCTTTATTTATCAACCATCTATTTTGCTCGAAATCGACCTTCATCATTGTTTTTGTTTTCGCTTTGCAAAATCTTTCGAACATTATCTTTGTCTTCGAAATTACGGCACGCGCGCACAAAGAGCGACAGATCCGTTCGTTCGATTTCCTACGTTTCCACGCATCTCGGTGCGACCGGATTTTTCACGTCGGGAAATTATCAATAAAATACACTGTCGCGAAGCAACGAGTCGGCGCGGAACGAAAAAAGGGGTCGCCGATAAAGCGGGGGTCAATCCGACGGTTATACCGCGCGACCACCGACGTCTGTTCCCCATCGACGTGACAGAAAGAGAACAGGAAATTGTATCAAATTGGAGAGCAGTCCAGGGATTAAGGATCCCTGCAAACCCTGTGCCTGTTTCTTTCTCTCTCTCTTTCTTTCTCTGTCTCTCTCTGTCTTTTTCGACCGGGCGGTAAGTTCTCGCACATGCCGCGTTGATCCCCGGCATTGTTGTGCAAATCCAACAAAAACTGAGGCCCCTGCTCGTCGCTTGCCTCCCTTCTTCCTAATCTCGCGAACCCACTTGAGATCGCAACATGCGGCCGCGAGGCCGCACAATTAATTTATGTAACATCTGAAGTACTTAAGCGAAAGAGGGATAGAGAGAGAGTGAGAGAAAAAGAGAGAGTGTGAGTAAGTGAGTTTCTGCTCACCCGTTGCATCTCCCGCGGGTCCATCACTGCTGTAATCTCGAATAATCTCTCTGCCTTTTACCAAATGTTTTTTTTTTATTTTCTACGTACGCTTGCTCTATCTCTATTGTATTTGCATTCCAAATCACTGCGGATTATTTCACAACAGAAAACGTTGCAGATTGAGAATAGAAATCTTTATATATAATGCCACAATTTGTATATACACTAACGAGTAAATTGAAAAGCGATTTGATTTCGACCTACGAGTGTATGTACATACGTAACAGAAAGATGGCAGGCTCTGTATGCTTCGCATATATATGCAACAAACTAAAAAAAGTACATACATATACGTACAACAAACTAAAAAGTGCCCACATCCGAGAAATGCATCACTCTTGATATTTTACTAATTGAAATAAATTTGTGAAAAAAAATATAAGGAGTAATATATATGCATGCACGTATGGTGTAGATACATACGTGCATTCTATTACAACTAAAACAGATTTTAACTTTTTCACATGGGTTCTAGCTTGTAATTTTCTGTGCATTATTTTACTGTAATTTCGCGTAATGCCGCCGATACATAGACGTTAATTACAAATGACATCGATTTTACTCGGTGACTCGTCTCTTTCATTACTATATTTCATACACATATATATTTAATTATAAATGATTTAATTAAATCGTCACGTGTTTGTTAACGTTACGTTAATTCGATAACACGTTTAATTAATATGATACAACTCTTAGCAACTCGAATTGTTATAAATAAACACGCGCGAACTGAGCAAAACTAATGGTCAGAATCTGAAAACATTGGCTGAAAATTAAACTCTTACAATCAGTGATCAATCAGTATATTTATTAGTATTTAAGTAAATATTAGCTAATTGTTTTTAAATACATCTATTGTTTTATATATATTTACATAGATATTATATAGATTATTTCTTAAAAAATACACATAAAAGAATAACTTCTGACTAAAATATTTTTTGTATGTTACTAAGACACGGTTTTTTTTTATTTATAAGCTTATAACGTTTATTTTCATGAATACTTTATCATACTTAATATAATATGCAAGATATTAACGAAATTATTTAATTAAATTTATTCGTGATGTTGAGAACTTTTAGTTTTTAAGTTAAAAACATAACATGTTTTTAGCGGAAAAACGTTTATTCTTTTATATTTGTGTGAATATAACAATCAACGCTGTAATTGCGAGTAATACCAACATATTTTTTGTCACAATTACGCGACGCGTTGACGTTATTTCAACCTCGCGTTATGTAATACTTCGCGACTTTTCATTTTCAGAGAATGCATTTCCCGCCTGGTCAAACTGCATTCTCGGACATTTGCATATTGAAAAATTCGTAAGCGCGCCGTTTTTGCCGGGAATAACGATAAAAGATATATGTGTACGTAATTCATTTGACACGGGACAGCGCCGAATTGGATTTCACGTGGCATTACGTAATGTCATCCAATCACAATAGTGATGCTCGCTGATTACTATCTGAAATGTCACTTGACATTTATGAATCCACAAGCAATCTATACGTTACACGCACACACACATACGCGCGCATTATACATGGCCATTGGAGTATTCATGCGATTTTATTGCTTGTTTTTTATTTTTAAAATATAGCATCAAAAGCTTAATAGTTGTTGCGATTTTCATACAGACTACCGTTTGAATAAAAATATTCCAATGTTTGTAATTAACGTTTAAAGATTTATGTGTTTAACATATAAAATTTCCAAAAGCTTTTCGCGTTAAATTAGCTTTCGCAGAAAATGATATTTGCGTGAAATTAACGCAATTAATATTGTATGCAATACATTTTATAGCAAATATATACACATATACATAAATATATTTCAAAAACAATTACGTCAATGTATCGTTTACAGTTCAAGCTTTACTTTCTTACTTCAAAAAATTTGTTGTTTTTTATTTAGTAAACTCAATTTTTTTTAAATATCTTTTGATATTTTTATTCTAGCTCGCAAAAAGCTATTTTTTGCGCGATTCAGTCTGAAAAGCTTTTTAAACTTTTATACACATTGAACATAAACTTTCACTAATATTGTGTTACGAATGAGATGGATATTTTTTTACTGGAACGTCATTTTATTTTTTTGAAATATTCACATTCTGCAGACATACAAATCAATTATCTTTTCTCCTTTTTTTGAATTTATATTACGTGTATAATTAAATAAAAGAGATTTTTAAAAAGAGGAGAATTTGCGTTGCGAATTTTTTAGTTTGCAGGAAGATAATTACATATTTTAAATGACGTGCAGAGGGTGGTGTAGGAACGGAAGAAAGATCCACAAGATTAACATCCCTTGTAAAAATGTTGATCGAGAGAATGGGACGAGTCGTCGACCCTTCCGAAATCTGCCTCGTTTTTGTCGTACGTTTCGCGCAAACGGCGCGATCACACCCCTGTGCTCGTGGGCGCAGAAGTGCATTGTGCCATTGTAAATATAAACTGCGCCTATCGCGCGGGCCGTTTTTCCCGACTATTCGTTTCTCGGCATATTGCGCGCCGTAACCATTTAAACCGCGCTCTCGCTTATTGTACACGGACAGCATATGGCACGGAAGGTAACGTCTCCATTATGCATCTCTCCTCTCCTTCTCTACTTGATAAATAGCCGGTCGTATTTAACGCGGCTAATCGAGCTGCATGTGTCAATGCAAGAAAGTAGTATCACGCGCGCATGCGGAAACGACAGAGCTTACGACAAAATAGCAAGTCTTTTCTCTCTTTTTTTTTTTGTTTTTTAAGCGCGCATCGTCCATTATCTAGCCACTCTTGCCGGAATTACGTTTCAATTAGCATAATATGGACTGAAGTACATAATCGATTAATGAGAGCAAAATAATTTATATTCTTCGAGTATTAATAGTTCGATAGCCTCGCACATATCTATCTTTCTATTATTATGCTGGTAGATGACTAAATTATTATTTTCCGCGATTCAGCGGATATCTAAAAATTAGTTCGAAGTAGTAAAAATAACAATAACATATATAACATACAGTGCATTGAAGTAAATACTAAAAATTTAGCAGAACTTGTATGAGATTACGAATCAGAGATTGACTTAACAGAAGCTTCCTGTTTCAAAAGCGTATCGATAAATCAACTTTCTTTTTATTCAGTAATATCGCAGATAAATTTTTTATTTGTATTTTACAATTTAAAATATTTTTTGTATTATTTTATTGTACAACTGACATACATTTTTTACAACAATTAAAATGTACCGCGCACACGTGTGTACGCGTGTCCATTATCTTTGGAGGGCTTAAAGTTAATCCAACAATTTTTCGATATTAACAACGTTGCGTCCCGTGATCTTTTCGTCCTTTTTTTTACGTAATTATAAAAAATGACCACGTAGAAAATACCGGACAATTTAGCCGTAAATCAACGTTGGCCATCGATGACAAGGATTATTTATAGAACGGCGGAAATAAACGCGATGTTTGGGAAAGCTACAGTATAGAGCGCGCACTTGATCATAAAATAACCAGACGACAGTCGTTACTTTTTACGTAAATACAGATATTTAGAACGCTTTTATCGAAGTTGATGTTGACGATTTCACCGCGAACAGAAGATTATCACATATCCTGTATTATTTATTGATTTAATGGAAATTTAATCGAAACTTGTCATAACAGTTTTACTGGAAACGAGGAAACGCACTTTCTGAAAAGCATCAAGATTTTCATCGTGTATAGCTCACGCTTTGGGAATTATGTATCGCGATATATGTATATATGTATAAACACGTATCGCAATCCCCAGTATCATCCCTTATGCAGGACCACGTTTCGCGTCAAGTGATCGATAACCTCCTTTCGCCGTGGGCTCGGCAACTTTGTCCGAAATGAGCAGTCTGGAAATGATCGCTTTGTCCGCCAATTGTAAGTTTGTCGTGAAACGTTTCTGCACAGCCTGTCCACGGAAAATCCGCCGCGCGTGTTGAATTCTGTTTGGCTCGCGCTAGCCACGTCATGCCGTGCCGCCGATTGCACGGCGCGCAATCACCAAGGCAAGATTAACGCCGCGGGTACCTGGCGGCTAATTGAAAGAGGAACGCAGGCACAGGATGTGCCACATGCGGGATATTGTCGGCGGAATCTAATAAGCGCGCACAGATATGTATATATGTATACATATACGGACGTGCGGAGGGATTCTTCTTTCGTTTCAAGCAAAATCGAATTGCCGTCATCCCCAGTGTATACAATCGCGATGTACGCGGAATCGGCGCGGCCAGACCGCTCCTCTCCCTCCTATCCCACCCTTTTCTGTCCTTCCTCTTCTCTCTCACGTCCCTCGTCACTACCCCTCTCTCTCTCTCTCTCTCTCTCTCTCTCTCTCTCCGCAACGAGATTATGGTAATTGACTATCCGACTTGGAAACCCCCATCAGGCATATCAATTACGTACGTATGCATCCCAACCGGGAATTTGCCTTTGATCCGCTCAAACTCCGCGGTAACACAATTCACGCCTGCGTCTAATCTCAAATGGGATTGCCTGATGGCACAAGGGACTATCGAAATGGGCTTTTCCGACTTCGCGGGGTCGCGAAGACCTTTCGGATCGTGTCGCAGAAAGAGTACGGCTCTTTCGTACAATTGAAACGTAATCCAGTCGGTCTCGTTCCTTTGCGCAAGAACGAGAGAAGAAGCGACTTGGAAATCTCGATAACTGGCAGATGCGGAGTCATATTTATGAGAATGCCCGCTCCCGTCTAAATTTCGGTCAACCGTAAGAGATATGAAATTGAGGTATTTTTCATTCCTACGTATCGCACATTTATTTACTTGATTCGGAGAAATTTTATAATATGTACGTAATTCTTTATCTTCTCCCTAAATTTTCATCTTCATCTCAGTTGCGCGTTCAAATATTCTGCCACGCGGACACCGCTATAAACTACCTTAATCCCTTCAAACCCAAAGTGGATCATTTCTTTGATAAATCGTAGAAACGTTGAAATTTAAAGCGGCGTTGGGTTCCTTCTTTCTCCAAATTATTTTTTACCCTACATTAATCTCTCCGTAAGAGAGTAGGTATCCGATACATTTAAAAAAAAAAAGTGAACCAGTCATCAAATTCAATGCTTGCAAAAAAAGCATCGGGCATGTAAATGACGCGCTTATTTTTTCTTTCTGCATAAACGTAACATTGTGCAAAAGAGAATCTTACGTTAATATTTGTATCGCACGTCGAATGCGACTTATCAATTATCCAGCCCGTTCTTTCCGCAGTTTTAAGCATCAATACATTCCGAGATAATTCTCGACGCAAAATTCATTAGCACGGAAGATGATAAATAAATAAATGTCAGTACTTGCTCGCGTCAAATGCATTTCCCTTTGTTTCGCGATAAGTAGTAACAACAATTGCCGCATTGTACAAGTCATGATTGAGTGCGCGCACTTTTTGTAATACTTATTAGTGGAACAATGCCATATTTTTGAGGACCGCGCAACAAAAACCGCGCGCTCGCGATAAATAATACACTTTACACTAGATTAAATTGGTCGTGATAAGCATTGATTTATATTCTTTGTGGTATCCGGCACGGCGAGATACGCGGTCAATATGTGATCTATGTAATAAACAAGATAAAAAATAACATTTGTTGAAGTAAAAGTAATAAAACAAATGGTGAAAAACTTTTGACACGTGACGCGTGTTCAAAGATCGAGTTTGACCAAACACAACCGCATGTCAACACACTCGTATCATTGTAATTTTGATTCTTTACGTGTAAACAAAATTACAATTTACGTACGTGTATAAAAAAATTTGCACTCGAACGTATCTGTAATTTTAATTTGAAACGCTAAAATTGCGCGCGGTTAATGTTTAAAGATTAAAGCCTAATTACCGTCGCACGAGACGAGGTAATTTCTTTCTTTCTGCGTTGATGATCTTGCGATATGTAAAACAGCGCGATGCGTTTCATCATTTTCGTGCTTCTTCTTTCGAGCAGACGCCTCGTCCGCAGCGTAACGGGTAAATCGCTAGATTTATGGTTCTTCCGCGGTTCCACCCTTTCTCTGTAGGGACGCGGCCACCTCCTCGGTACCCCCCCTCCCTTTCTCTCTTCCTCTCTTTCTCTCTCTCTTTTTCTCCTCCCTCCTCGTTCGAGCAATCTCGCATCCTTGTGCAAAAGCGTACAGCCCACCTTTCGTTTGTTTCGAAATTTATCGAGCGTTGCGTTTTTCCTCGACAAGCAAAACCCGGGGAGGAAGGGGGATAGCTCCGTTTCCGCCGAAATCGTTCCCCGGTTTTCGACTGCGGAAATCGATGAGAAAGTACTCGAGTGAAATCTCGTCATCGTCGTTGCGGACCGCGTGCGCGCGAGAGCATTATTCATAAATCACGATACTCGAAATGATATACTTGTATTTCGCTGTTTAGTCTGATTTTTTTTTTTATTATAGTTGTGGCAAACACGAGGAAGTTCTGCGAGATTGATTCCGCCGCGAGCAATATTATACGATCGGTTTTATTGCGCAAATATTAGTTATTAGTTGCATTCAATATTAGTTGAAATGTAGATAGGCAACGTTTGTTTTATACACATGAGGTTAAATGAGTTTTTAATAAATATTTCCGCTTTTTTTACGTACGTATTCTGGAAAATAACACCGCAGAAATGGTTTATATAACGAAAACTGTGTGATCTATGTTTTTCGTGAGAAGATCGCGAAGTAACGTGTATCTTCGAAACATCGAGGTTTACGATGGACGACAGGACTCATGAGAATCCCACGTTATATACAAACTGACGGAATCTAATAAAAAAAACATGAGAAAAAGAAAGATACGGAAAATTAATGGTTGAGATAATAGCTGCGATTTTTGCCTAATGTTCTCGTTTGTTACTAAAATTCCGGGACAAAATTTAAAGCCCCGTTAAAAATGCTGAAGAAAAAAACAAACAAACACTTTTATTGAGAGAAAGAAAACTAGAAGCAAATGGGGAAAAATAAATCGAACTTAATTTAGGTAAGTAATTTCAGTGAAACACAATTTACAACTTTAAGATTTTCGCAATAAAATTCGCTTTCCAATGGCCAGTCGCGCCGGGTACCGGTCGAACTTCACTTGCGAATCGGGTAGCAAACATCGCACGTAAGTATATCCGCTTATGTCTTATCGCTCGTGAGATAAGCTCCGTCCATAGCTTGCGGTAAGAAGGCGAAATCATGGAATTGGGAAGCGTGCGGTACGGTAGAAATTCGATCATCGTCCATGTGATTACGAGATTCTCCTTGTGTGTCAAATCGCTTTTATCATGATGCTCTGATAAAATCGGTTGCCCCCGCTTTCATAACGTCCGGTCGCGTACACACACACACACACACACACAGACACATTCACGTGCATTCAAGAAACAAAGTAACGATCAAATGCGACCGCCATGAGGGAGATAATGGCAAACGTTTTCCGTCGCAATGGACGGTAGTTTCGAAATAGCACGTCGAAAATAGCGATCAAAGTCCGAACTATTGCCTCCCGCGGTGTGATGAGTAACCGATTCAAACCCGCTAAAAGAATGAAACGAGCAAAAAAAAAAGATAAAATTATGTGATAAGTACGTAGAAAAACATCAATCTATCCACAGCTTTTATTCTACTGCAATTTCGTTGTGTGTTCTAGTGACGGACCGATATAGAAAGAAAATAGTTGCGATGCCGGATCGATGAAATTTGGAGCATCCATATCACGCAGCAAATTTTATCGTTCGCTATATTTACTCGGGAACGTGCACACAGCTATCGACTTATGTATTGAGTTAGAAAATCCGGGAAAATCTCAAAAACAAAACAGAAAAAAACATGCTCACTGTGTAAAACTTTAGAATAAATATACAAATCATTGTTTAAATATTTTAGCTTACGCGCGTGTGTTAAGTTTGCTTGTATTAAATAAAATAAAATGATCAAATATACGCACATGTGCTAATTTGAGAAAGTTTTAAAACTTTAAAGAGAAAAACGGAGCAAATGATAGAAAATGCAATTCTTTTCCGCAATTGTGTTTGTTTTTTCATTAAATTCTCTCAAATTTGGTACGCCGACAATTGCGCAGACAGGCAAGAGCTCGTGGTAATAAACTGTCGTAAAATAGCGGCGTAAAAATAAAAGTAACGGTTGGGCTCCGGGCAACATTGCAATCAGCATTTAGACGTTTTCTACCGAAATGCCGTGTGCTCTCGAAAAGAGCGCAAGCACCGGCTTTTAGCTGAAAGCCGGATTCGCGTGGAACGTGCGGAGCCCTTGCCGGGCCCTGAATGCGCCGAATAATCTTCGATGTCGCTAACGAGAGTGCACCCGGCTTCCGTTTACAGGAACGGGCGAAGGAGAGAGGGGGTTGCCACGCCAAAGTTGTACCAACTCACGCCAACTTGCTATAATAGACGCCTAACGAGATAGTCGAAGCTGAACGCGAGCTATCGCTGTTTCGAGTAACACGTAGCCATCGTTAAATACGATGTAACAAATGTTAGAAAAAAGAGAAGGCGAATACTTGCAACTTCAGAGCGCACGCTACTTACTCGTTAGTTCAAGAGAGAAAAATGTCATAAAAGGAAGTATAAATCAAGAGACGAAAAAGAGAGGAAAAAACACACTTTATTTTAAAAATAAAGAGAAAGAGAGAGGAAGAAGAAGAAATTATTTTTTAATGTAAATAAGAAATTTTTCGTATAATTGTGTAATTTATACTTGACTACCCAACATAGAGATTTATTCGGTTAAACAATAAATCATAATAAAAACAAATTATTTCAATCAAAATTAATTTAACTAAATTTCAATTTTATCAGAATAAAATCACTCACACAAACTGTGCTCTGTCAGGCATTAAATACTTTTTTTACCGCCTCGATTCCATTTATTGCGAGTTGCGGAAACTCCAATAACGCCCGATAAGATTATGATCGTGATAACAGGATCTCCGTAGTAGATCCTACAGTACAGAGGTAATTAACATGTACGATGAACTTGATCGGTGCTATCGCCATGTGAGATCTGATCAAATTATTGGGATATATTAGGTGCGATACGGATATCAGGTTAATAGCTGAGCACTATTTCTTCATTTGCATGTAACATTGCATCAATTGTTCCCTAATTTGCGAAATTCTAAATTGATTTATTCTAAATTCAGAATATACGTACGCGCAATTTATAATAATCGCACGTGTGTGTTATATTTCAAGTAGAAAATAGGAAAATTGCTAGAGAGAGAGAGAGAGGAGAGAGAGAGAGTGCACAATAATGAAACTTGAATTTATTATTTGTTTGAACTACAAACAAAGTAAACGTAGTTTTGCAAAGAGAGATAAGCTAAACGCGAAATATACTGGATTGCAAAATCTAATAACTACGCTCTAACGTGATACAATCAGTATCGCACACAAACGTATTAATTAATCTCATTACGAATTATAGCCACTACAAAATTATCAACAAATATGCTTTCAATATAATTAGCTTACCGAAACTATGTTGTCCATTTAGTTTCGGTAAATACTAACGCGATAACGGCTTGTCGGGAATTATCCGATAAAATCTTATTTATTGCGTTAGTTATTTCTTCATCTCTTGCCAGAGTTTATCGCGAGGTATTATCTCAAACTCTAAATACGTATTTTACTGTTTAAACTTAAATTTTTTTCAACTTTCTCTCGTTTTTCCTGTTTATATGAGAAAAAATACAGACGCGTGTCCGCGGAAAACATTTTTTGCTGAAATAGCACGAAGATTAGTTACTATATGGCCAGCAAGAAAAAGCTGGCCATACAGTAAGCTCAACTTGTTAAATTTGATTGCTTTGCCAAGCGAAACATTTTGTTAACGAAACAAAATCTTCAATAGGCTTAACAAATTTTTCTCGCTGGCAATATAATAGTAAAACTTAGCTTTTCCGTGTATGTCAATGTTATTTAAATATGTATCATTATTATGTAACGTTGTTTAATATATTTGTGTCACGCAATAGTAACGTTTACGTGCGCACACGGGATTAGTCCAAGGTCTAAAAAAGAGATATGTACATACGGAATTCCGCAATATATCGTCAACGTCGTTACCGTAAGTAAGAGCTTAATAGCGCTTCTTTCACGAAGCAACATATAATCGCGAAACTAATTAACTAAGTAATCTTGAGATGAAGAGATAACCAAGTTATTTGCCGAGATGGCCTGCAAACGCGCAACGCTTGACAGGTGCCACCTAATGCAACGGTTACTTAAAAAAGTGTTAATGTCCGCTTGGTTGGCGCAGCGCGGACAACTAACCGCAAAGTTGTATACATTTATACCAACGTGTAGTTTACGATTCGCAAACGGTTCTGATGCATTATGAATCTTTTCGCAACTCACGGAATTTCAAGTGCCTTCTACAATTACGAGAGGTTTCGCTTTATAAAATTTTCGGTTTTTAAACTTCATAAAACCACTCTCTCTATTTTAATAGTTGATATAAAAAAAAAAAGAGAGGAAGAATCAAAATTAATTAAAATTACTAAAGTAAAAATATTTAAACAAAAGGACAATACGAGCCAATATGGAGAATGTTGGTGTATAAACTGTAGATAATTGATATGAAAGTGTTTATTCTAACACACTAGATATATCTAAGATTTTTCAAATGTTGATATTTTTCCGGAGTCTATGTGACAACTTTTTTTGCACGGAGAAAAATAAAAAAAAAATACGGCGCTCTTTTTATCCATTTTTATACTTCCGATATGAAAGAGAAGCGAAATTACGCGTCACGAGACATTTCCTTCCAATGAGACGCCGCGCCGGTATAAACGGCTTTTCAGAAAGCTACCTCGCGGTCGAGTCGGACGGAAATAGCCGTCAGTCCTCCGAAACGATCCAGTTCTGTCTTGCCACATCCTTCCGCGCACGCTGGACAGTACAGTTCATTACTGCCGGTGGATCCGCCCCGACGGATATGGAATTTACAATGACATAAGCCATCGATATACGGCCAACAGCAGACTACACTCCCAACGCAGATTAGTCATCCTGAGTAAGTACGGCGTGCACGGAGCCGCGCTACGTGCGTACTAATGCAACAAAGTCAGCCTAATTACCATGCCGTGTATGCGTGTATGTGCCGCGTGTGTTGCCAAACGAACCGCGCGTAGATCACTGTTACATTAATATTAATTAACGCGAAATGTCGCACTTTGTGTGCAAAGAAGCTTACAATTTTAATAACATTCTGTTATTAATAACGTTAAAGTATTTTAATTGAATGAGATAGATTATATATCTGTTTAAAATTTTGGTATTCATACGGCCAATGTGTGTGTTTAAATACATATGTATACGTGAATATAGATGTACACAATATTAATTAATCCGATCTAAAAACAAACACCACCGAGATATATCTGCTTAAATGACAATCCTTTCTAATCGTTCTACGTACGCGACTCGCGCACGTCTCGCAATAAGCTTTGTAGATAATTATTACATTGACGGTAATTAAACGTCACGTCACGATAGCAATCGCGCGATATATATATATATATATATATATATATATATATATATATTTGTCTCGCTTTCAATTTCAATATTGTAATATATCATAATTATTTCGACGCGTTTCGACTAAATAACTCGAGATAAATCCGCTCACTATGAACTCACGTTACATTAATACAATAATCACCGAAAACACATGCATTCAACATGCACGCTTCTCAATTGCAGTCGATTACATTAGTTTACGTGTTCCCATAACATTCCCATAATTCCGATATTTTACCCGAATAATCCGATGTATATATACACACACACAAATGTGTGTGTATATACATATATGTATAATTTTCAAAATACAATGTCGAACGTGTAACGTTGCGCAAAAGTTACGTCAGTAGCGACGTGACCGAATTCCCGCCGAATCCGCGAAGACACACGAGCTCGAAAGATTACAGCTTACTCCAGTTCGGATCGCGAAGTCGCAGTCGAGAAATCACGACCTATCGGCAGACGGAAATTCAGTCCGAGTCTCTCGTAAACACTCGCTGAGCGAAACTTCGGACGGAGAGGACACACACAGAGCGCGCGCGCGCGCACACACACAGAGAAGAAACTGCGAAATTCCAAAAATACTCCGGAAAGTTTTGCCTTTATTCCAGAATACCAACTACCTGATGTACACTCGCTGTACGCCCGAATGAAATCGATTCTCGTAGAAACATCCATAAAATAAGCGATTCCCTTTTCTCCGTCGTCGCCGGTTTCTCTCTGTGAAAGAGAACTCGAGAGTTTTCGCGACACACTCCTCCTCGTCTTTGTTGGAACAAAGTTCCTTACACGTTTGATATTCATTCCAAAACTTAGTGTCTCGAAGAGAATGACGGTGGCTGAACGTGCGCGACTAGGCTTTATCTGGAGAAATATTCCTAGTTCATGTCAGGATGATCGTAGAGAGAAAAATATAGATAGACAAATGTTTTTTATTTCAATCATGGGATTAGAATCCTTTCTGGCGCACAAATAGAAGAAGAAATATAAATTCTAGAATAATACGCTAATAAAACGCTGGTTGCAAACAAATAAAGTTATAACAATCAACACAAGATAACACAGTTTAACAAAGAAATTACTAAATTACAAAAATTACAATATAATCAGAAAAAAGAAATAAAGAAACAGAGAGAGAGAGAGAGAGAGAGAGAAAGAGAGTTATTATGTGAATATGAACACCAGTCGTCATTCTTCGAGAACACTTTCAACTACCGGCGAGATCGTCTTGTGTCCAGATGTTCTTTCCCTCGAGTTATTAGCCTCGAAGAACGTGATCTCTTCCTTCAAGATTCGGTTTGCAATCGGAAGATTCGCTCGGCGTCGCCGAAGTTGTTCCACTCCGTTCCTCAAACAGAGTGCCGAACCCAAAAGAATCTCAATATTGATTCCCGATTCCCCGCTTATGTCTGGCAGCCTCAACGAATCAAAGTCCATCCTGTAATTGGAAACGGCAGCGGCTCGTTCGACTGGAAGATTCACGACCGAATTGCCGTAGAAACACAATTTACGATGGTGCGCGTGCGCGAAGAGAGAAAAGAAAAGGGCGGCTTTCTTGCCGCGCGCGGCGGATAACTTTGATATTCCGTTCTAGAGCGAAGCAAGATATGCTAACGATCTGTAAAGATCAAGATGCGGAAGCGGAACGGCAGAGATTCGTAGTTTCGCCTACTGTTCGTCAGATAAATTGCGAGTGAAATTGATCGTTGCGTTGTGTTGTGTGTGGTCGTGCAGAGTCAATGTGGCTTTTCGATTGATGCATCAACTACGCAAACAACTTACTAGCGTGCTGATCACGAGTATACGAATATTTTTATATAAGTCATTTTGTTCTTATTTATTTACATAACACGGTTGTTAAAGAATATTAAATAAAGGTGTCGAGAAAAAATCGAGATCAGATAAGAAAAATCGAAACAATTGTCGGGAAAACAACTGCGATAATCCGAGCACCGGAATCGAACCGTTTGTCCATCGGGCGAACGAAGCGCGGAAAGAAAAAATAATTTCAACGCAGACTGCTGTTGACAGTTTTCGTTCGTTAAGGACTGAATTTGTAAGCACTCGATTTCGCGAAACTCGATTTTCTTGTCGGCGTCCGAGGGTAAAAAAAAAAATAGAACGGAACTTGTTCTCTCTTCCGCTCTCTTTCGTTCGCGACGATGATTTCGAAGCGACGGAATTATTTCCGTTCGCAGCTAGCCGATAACGAGTTATTGAACTCGAAAGATGGAAATTGTTGTTTCGCCGCTCGTAAAGACTGGCGGCGTCGCGATGTTTTCCCGAAACACAAACGAAAAGTAAATACAAAAGTCATCAAGTTCACCGAGAAGTGACCAGAAATTCAACTCTTTTGGAAAGTAATTATTAACTCTTACTCTACAATAACTTATTATTTTTAAAAAAAATTAATTTAAAGGTGAGGCAAATGCGAGCCAATAAACTGGATGTTCGTGTTTAAAAAATTGGTAGTTCATTAACTAAATTCATCATAATTCTAATCTTCTTCAGTGAAATAATAATCGCTCTCGCGATACAAGTAATATTTCCCCTGTACAACGTCCCGTTATTATTTTTAGTTATCTAAACAAAATGTTTTCCAAGCTAATTATGTACTTTACTAAAGCAAGATCTTTTTCTGTGTTACTTTACATATTATCGGTCTTTTTACCCGATCTTTTATATTTCATGAAACTAGTAGTTGAGTAAAAAAAATAATAAACTGTGAAGTTACTTGATTTATTATTTTTCAAATATGTTTTTTACACTCTTCACATTCTTTACGTCAAACTATCTTTATTGTATACTCATTATTTGAATTTTACTGCAAACAGAAATGTAAAAAACAGAAGACATGCTCGAATAATTTTATCTTCCGTGATTTTTAACGTTGCTCGTCAATGTTTTTATATCGCGTATCGAGTTTACGCACTCGAAAATATCAAAGGTATTCATTACCGTTCGCATTAATAACGCTATTTATATGTAAAATCTCGGAAGAACGTATCAAAGGCAAACAGAATTCTTCTCAGCAAAGTCAAACGCGTTTTTTTACGGTTTTGTGTTCATTAGTTGCATATTATCGGAACGATGAAATCGATACGTTCGTTTATTCACCAAGCGAACGAGAGATTCTTCATTTTTCAAAAGCTATGTCTGGGAGAGGAGGAGAAGAAAAGTTCGAACTTATTATCTCGACGTACATATGAAAACTTGATTTACGCGAAAAAACATATTACCTCTTAAGCAGAAAGATGGATTAGCATGCAAGTTAAAGCAAAAATTGTAAATTTACATATTTACATACAGTATCATAGATGGAGTCTCTATATCAATATTTTGTATTTCTCTTTCTCTCTCTCTCTTTTTTTCTCTCTCTTTACGTCGGTAAATATTTAAAATTTGTGTCATGTCTAAATGTCAATTAAAATATTTAGTTTATTATTTAAAATCGATCTCTCTTTTGAATAAATAAACTGATATTTCATTGGTTATGTGTAAAATACTGTTTAAGAATTCCGTACTGACGTTTACATTGACTGAAAAGTACAAGCTTTTTTTTTT
Source organism: Pseudomyrmex flavicornis (assembly GCA_014825475.1). Lineage (NCBI taxonomy): Eukaryota > Metazoa > Arthropoda > Insecta > Hymenoptera > Formicidae > Pseudomyrmex > Pseudomyrmex flavicornis. The sequence goes on along the minus strand of QVNW01000185.1, from coordinate 8,080 downwards.
ATCTCATAATTTATACCCTAACGAGATTTTTTTCCATGTCGTAAGTAAGGAATAAATTATAGCACACTATGTCAACGGTTCAGCGCGGAAGTACTTAATCAGACTCCTGTTTAGCCAGTCAAATTGTATCTCGCATTAACAAGATGCAATGTGAAAAGCGCGGAAGAACACAATTATATACAGAAAAAAAGATGTCGTTTTTTAGATTTAAATTTTATTTTGTTTAGATTTAATAAATTAATAATCTAAACAAAATCCGATTTAATTATTGAAATAGTTTAATCGATGGGAAAGTTAATAATAATCTCGGTTATTGGTTACAAAAATATACAAAGAAGAATTAATAGGATCCAAATTAAAATTACAATCTAAATGTTTTTCTTAATAAATTAAATAACAGATAATAAATACTTGTAGAACAGACTCATTAGTTTTGAATTTCTTGTTACTTATTTTGGCAATAAGTTTACACAACGAATACATGTATCGTAAAAACAATATTTTCATTTAGCGGAAAAGTTCAATTATCCGCGTTAGTTGACAAACTATGTACACAAATTTCTCACTAACTCAATTCTGTATTAACTCGAAATAGAGTTTCCGTCTCTGAGTTTACCGCGACGTAAGGCCGTTCAGATCTAAGCTTGTGCACGCACGTTCATACACCCCTCTGTTCCCCCGTTCTCTCTCTTCCGTGTGCAATAATATTCCATTTGCGCGTACGACGATTATGCGAGCGCAGACAATCAACGTGCGCGCGCGCGTGCGTGTGTGCGCAGCCTCTTCCCGCGGGCGATTATCTCCCCGCTACGTGGACCATATCCTTCCGTTCCTCTCACCCTTCCCAACCCCTTTCGCGTCCGGGATTCTCATTCGCGCGTATCTTCTCGCAATAACAGCCGACCGCGTGGCGCGTGGGATAATAATAAGGAAGAAATAAGGCTGAGGGTGTGCGCGGCGTCGAAGAAACGCGCGAAACTTCTACCGGCGAGAACCAATTAGAGACAGACAGGCTGAGGAATCTGACAGTCGGCTGAGTTACATTTTGTTACGTAAATCCTTTTCCATTCGTCGCGGAATGATGACGACGAGAGTTGCGCCCGGTGGTGGAAAAAGTTTCTTTTCGCAAATGATCTGCGATAGTGCTCTCGAAACGAGAGCGCGCGCCAAGCCGCGCTCGGGCCGGACCGCGTCGAGAGATTATTATTCTCTCCCGGAGTTTTTTATTTCGTTGTTTTAGCGTGCGAAAGCACTGACGCGGAGCGGAGAATTGGAATTGACGGAGCGCATTCGTCGGTTGCGAGCGCAGACCTGTGTATGTACGTACGGCGATGATATAACGATATCGTTCGTTGACTTAAGGTAATAGTCTGTGTGTGAATTGCGACGTGGTGGAACGTATTGCGTGTACGCTTATTGGGATTGGCGTTTGCCGCACGAAGGGAGACGTTCAATCTCGGAGAAATCCACATTGAAATTGTATTAGTGATTTAATGTAAAAGTATAGAGGGAAAAAGAGAGAGAAAGAGAGAGATAGAGAGAGAGGAAATTTGTTTATTTTTTTTAATTAAACTGATACGCTACATATCTATCTACTTGTTTTCATTTAAAAATAAATTATTCAGATAGAAATACATATAGATCGAATTAATCTATCAGTTATTTAAAACACACATACGTGTATTTCTTTAATTCATGAGCTAAAATTCAATCAAATTAATTTCGCATTAAAATTTTCCTAAACGTCTTCGTATATTTTGCAACAACTCGTTCGCCGAGTGAAATTAAATTGTCACAATAAAAACGATAAATCTTATTGTACGCGACACACGCGTTCGATCGTAAAAATCGTCAAGTTCCAGATTTGCGGCCGACAAAAAAAAAGTACGCAGTAGGTAGCGAAAGATTGCGGGCGCTCCGGTAATTTCGTGGGATTAATATTCAATATCCGAAAGAGCGACGAGAGGGAGCGAAATGAGGGCGAGCACCTTTTTATTCTTCTCCTTCTTTCGCAAAGCCTTCTCTCTCTCTCTCTCTCTTTCTCCCTCTCTTTCTTCCTCTCTCTCTCCCGGATCAGATCAGGTTTCTTTCCTTCTCTTCCCGCCGTCGTTGTACCTCCAACAAGAATTGACATGTGCACCCTTATTTCGCGACTGACTCGAAATATAGCGCCAACCCTTGACCCGATGTTCTAAATAATGCTCCACCAAGGGAGAGAAACAATGAAACAGTGGCTTCTTGTAACTTCTCATTTCGTCATCTTCTCAGATGAAAGGCTGAGTCGATCTCTCCCCGCTCGCAGGCATCAGTGTTGCTCGCTCTGCCGTTTCATGTGTGTTGCCGCAATCATGGGCGACTCTGTCTGCACGATTGTCATCGAGCATTATTGCGGAAACGTCGCGGCGGATATTGAAGCGCTACCGAACGATACACGCGATGTACGACTTCCGCGGCTTAGCGCGTATATATCGACCAAGATTATGCTACGCCTCACGATCGCGAAAAGTGGCATGGAAAACAAGCAAAGAGCCAATCATTGTTTAGTTTGCGATCAGCTAGAAGGCAATAATGCATTTCTAAAATAAACTCAGGAGCAAAAACGAACAAGTAGATAAAAAAGACCTTTTGCATAGCTCTGTCTTTCATTAATTTTGAACGAAACATACTTTGATTTTATCTGGACGTGAGTGGCAAACTTTGATTGAAGTTCGCGGAACAGGAGCTTATAAATTTTTTTATAGTTAATTACATGCTTGATAAGCGGATATGGAAAAAAATGATGAAGATTTTATGCGCTACAATAAAATTACAAGTATCTTTTTTTTTTTATTAATAAATGAAAAATCGTGAAATATCTGTGACACAATTAACGCGTTTAACAAATTGAATTTTATTTGAATATTATACTATTTAACGACTTTTTTTAGAGCATATTATAATATATCACTAAATATTTAATATATATTTTGCGTTATAAAGTTTTTATAATTTGTGACTTTAAAACTGTTGAACAGCTTTCTCTCTCTTTATCTCTTTATCTCTTTATCTCTCTTTCTCTCTGAAAGAGAAAAGGGTGCGAATTTTAGGCCGTCGAAGTGCGCAAATGTCCGAAAGCCTGACTCCGCTCGCTCGATCGCCCCTTCATTCAGCTTTTGTAAAATGTTGGCAGACCGCACAGTGCGCGAGAACAAGCATCGCTCCGACTCTCTCGGTTTCAATTATCTAATTGAAAGTGACGGCACGCCGGTCGGCCGTATATACCGTTGTCCGGCCGCCCCCGCTCGTTTTTCGCTCGTTCCCCTTCAACGCTTTTCGCGCGGCGATTCCGCCCCAGATGCGTGTAACCTTCGCGATAAATCGTTCCGCACCTAGAGACCTCCGGGCCAATAACTGTTAAGGATTCCCATCTGCTTTGTTCCCGGGCACGAGCGCGAACGGTCGACCAACGAAGGCAATCAAGCACCGGGCTTTGCTGACGCGGATGTCCGCGGCTCCGCAATTACAACGCACGCCTCGTTACACGCGTGCGTCGCTGCGGGGGCGATACGTCTCTCCGCTTGTCTCTCGGTGACCAGTGGCGTAGCTACTATTGATTTCCGGACTCAAAAACTCAAAATAAGACAGATCAAAGTAATTTACAATTTTGTATGTAGGCAAGAGCGCGAGGCACCAAGTCATATCAGAAACAAATTATTAAAAAAAAAAAAAAAAAGAAACAAAATGTATGCAATATTATATAATATTGTGTACACTGTATAATAATCACATCTTTTAGCTTTAAGAAAAAAATTAATCTTATACATTTTTATAACAGTAATCTTATACATTTTTAAAACAAGTTATTTATTCATTTTCTTTTGCATCTAAGATATTGAAGAAGAAACAGAGAGGAATTTCATTGACATATTTTATAGATATTTACATTTTGCGTCGCGGTTCTTTAATTAATTATAAAATACAAGTTTGGCTAAGTGAACTGTAATTATTACACGTGTGTAAAAAATTTTCTTTTATCTTATAGTACATAAATTCTTTTAAAGCGTCTGTCGACTTTTGTAACTTCCTTCGTTTAATAATAAATATCGACACATGGACACATATAGATTTTGGATAGAGTTTAATAATACTTATTATTCGTTCTCTCACTTTCTTCCTCTTTTATTTAATTTCTTCACAATTCTTGTAGAATTTCTTATACTGGCCCCTCGTCTAGCAACAGTCCTGCTGCGTGTGCACTCACGCATTCACGTCGTGGAACCGAACACGCGGTACGTCGTTAGCACGTTGGGCGAACAGCAGCCCTCCTCTCTTCTTCCTTTTTTCGAGTCGTTGCTCGGAGGCGGGAAAGTTTTCCGCGTAGCCTAGCGGAAATCATCCCGCAGTTTGTTTGCTGGCTTGATACGACAATAGTAATCAATGGTGCCTGTACCACACGGATTCGGACAAAAGTTTGAAATTTCGAAATCTATCGAAGAGAGATTTCTTTTCTTAATTGCGTCGAGCTCTTAATATACACGTCTGATAAAAGCGTGTGATAACAGGAAATACAAAGGTTTTTGTTTTTCAACACAATGTATAAGAGCAAGATATTCAAAGACATAACGAGACTCAACGTGTGATTTTATCTTATGATAATTAAATAAATAAAATGATTATTAAAAAATAAAAATAAGTGGAAGGGGTTAAGAGTTTAAGTGATTATTATTTTTTTTTTTTTTTCAACTTTTCTTCTACTGTAATATAGAGACGTCGTTTAGAACCGAGGTAATCTTATCTGACATTTCACACAAGTATGTGACGTCCTCCCTCCGAAGAAGATAGACAGTTTTGCACCGCATCTTCGCCTGCCAGTCTAAGAGCCGGCATAAAAATTCGCGTCAGGCCACGTTGGCCGTAACAAGAAGACGACGGTCGAGAAGGACTATGGGTAATCAAGAAACTTAGAGAAAAGAAAAGTGCTACGGCCCGAGCACTCTTCGTTGGTCGGCTCGCATTAGATACTTTTCTCCTAAACTCGCTAAAAGCGAAACAGCCACGAAACGAGAGACAGGATCCTTTTCTCCGCTCGCGCCGCGTACGTTGAGTCCGCAAACGAGGAACGGAGATGGAGGCGAACGGTAGTCCAGGGAACGGACGCCGTGTAAATACAACGCCGAAGGAGAAACATATGTGCTGTCCGCGTTTTAACGGACGGAATGAAACTCCGACGTTTTCGTGACGTGGACTAAAATAATCTGCCCCTCGGTCGCGAGGGAGTCTCTCGCGGTACTTCCGAGATTAGATTTGTTATTCTCGTACTCGAGAGAGCGAGAGAGAGACAAGTTCTTCTTTTTCGCGAGAGCGGCCTGGCGCGCGATAGAACTGATTTTTATTAAATTCGTCCGCGATACAACTCCGCTTCGACGGCAAGATTTATCTTCTTATACGAAGAATAAGTATTTCCGTTCTCTTCCGTTATTTTTTTTCCTGGCAACGGACTGAACGCGCCAAGATAAAGAACGAAGTAAATATTTCTCTTAAATTCTGCACTTGAGGAGGCTGTGACGCGAGGTAAACTTAAAATTGTATTATGAAATATGTAAAGAAAGGTAAATGAAATTATGAATATAGCATAAAAATGTTGTTTTATATTGTTTTGTCCAAAGATTAATTTAAAAAAAAGAGGATATCTGTTGATGACTCGACCCTTGTTATTTTAATTAACGATGTCAAGTTTTGACATAACGGCAAATATTTTCAATTGAAGATAAATTTACTATTTTTATAAAAATCACAAAATAGATATAAATGTGAACATTGTGTTGCAACATTTCTCTTGTGTAATTTAATAATGTGTAAATTGTATTACAGTGCTGAATAATTTTGTGTTTAATCACGGATGTTCATTATTTTCAATGTTTTACAATCTCCGGTAAAAAAAACCGAAGGTACAGAGGAAGCACAAAATGGAAAAAAAGAGACGATTCAGCTTCTGCATGATATCGAGATCGGAGGTCGTAGAAAAATCGATAGTTTATATGCACCCGGATAGCGGCGGATTGTAATCGTTAAATGCGAACAACGACGTTTCTTCCTATAAATTCCGAGCGCCATTTGCAGTAAAGAATCACGCGACTGTCGACGGGCAAACTGTTTACGAGACTGTGTTTGTATCGGGTGCCAATTTCGAGGCGCGCAGAACCGGTTTTGCAGTGGATTAACCCATTTTAATCTTCTGCCGCCTTTATTATTCCTATTATAAATCTCTATTACAATCCGCGTGCAAAAATGAATATCGCGTTTATCACTTTATGCTTGTCACGCGTTTCATTTTTCGCCCACCGTTAGGTTTCTATATATTAATGGTTTATTCTATCGTGGCCTGCGCGCTTCCACTAAAGATTCCTCTATGAATAGATTACGTCATACGCTGTGAAATATCATAGACAAATAACTAAATGAATAACTTTAAATGAATAATATACGCTTTTTTTCTTTTCTCTATGTAACATAACAAATTATATAATATATAAAAAGTTATATTTAAAAAAAGATGGCGACTAATACAAAAATTCAATATCTTTCGTGTGATCTAGTCATATCAGTTATAATGTAGTGTATTAAAGCTCTACGTTGTTTGAAGATAAATAAGTCATTTTGTTCCTCCCAATAAATCGTCAGTTATTCGATTGGTATAATAAAGCGCGACGATAGATGTTGGACACGAAAAAAATGACGCGCTCGTCAACAAGAACGCGGATACAACACACTTTTCAAACGCGCGTTTCAACTTCCTCCAAAACATATCTGTTAAGACCAAAAAGTGATGAAATATGCAATGTTTTCGCACACTCATTGCCACATGCATTTATTACACATGGTAATAAATAAGTGAACATTTTGCACGCCGGTTTTAGACGGAAGTGTTTATCGAAGAACGTTTACGTAATGAAATTTCGCTCACTTGCAATTCCAACTGGAACTAACATATCGTCGGCATACATATATATATATATATATATATAAAAGGAAAAATATTTTACGCCAAATTTTTCATCGCATCATAACTTTTTTTCCCATTTTACCCTTGACGCCTCCGTCTCATGCATATTCCAGGCGAAATCAGCCGCGCGGAGAGAAATGCGAATTCGAGAGCGAGTTATTTTCAACGTGATATTTTAATGGGGTTTCGCACCGGGGACGGACAAGCCGCGTAAAAAGTTAGTAAGGCATGAAACAAGAGATAAGAATAGCAGGAGAGAGCGACATCCAGTGTCGCACTTTGCAAGAAGTGTGCAATTCAAAAAACTACATATATACATATATATATATATATATATATACACTTACTGAAGAGAAATATCACGATTAAAAATGTATGTAATCGTGAAAGTGTCGGAAAATCACGCAATCGTTTATGCAACTGCATATCAACGCGGAGGATATGCGCGCGATTCTTGCCCACGCTCAACTTCGCAACCAACGTGTGTGTCATAATCTGATTTGTCGAAAGAATCGATTCGATCGCTATCGGAATAACGACTCTAACACTCTCGCGTTTGTCCGTGATAATCTGACCCGTTGAAAACGACTTTAACGTTCGCCGCGCGCGCTCAGAATTTAAAATAAAAAGACCGGAATTAACTTTTGGCACAATCCACCTTATTTTTTATGTCTTTCCTCGGCATATATTTTTAAATGAAAAAAGAACGAAAAGAACATACGAAAATATGTAATATATATATATACATAATAGAAAATATTTTTTCTTTAATAAATTCCTACTATCAAAACAACAATTGCTTCCTATTTTTATAACAGGCTATTAATGTTTTGATAAAATGTGCATCATTTATTTTAAACGTAAAATAACTCAGTTTCGCAATTTCTGCCGAACTTGATATTGGCGTAACGGTGTCGGTTTATATTCGATGGTTTACATCTAATTCCAAACTCAAACTTTTCCAAAATTCATATTACTACTCATATACTACTTCTCAGGTATTTGATAACTAACCTAACCAGTCAAAATATTGGTCAGTTAGGTTCACATCATGGTCGGTTAGGATAACATTTTGACCGGTTAGGTTCACATCTAGAT